>JASANF010020024.1:0-12945 GCA_030248245.1 Trissonchulus sp. WLG1_4 | reverse complement strand
ATTGCTATATAGGTTAAAGGAACAAAAATAAGTAATTTCATATTTTTAGTACAAAATTTCGGACTTTTTTACAACTTTTTTGACACTTTTTACACCTACTTTTTTACACTTTTTAACACTTTTTTACACCTACTTTTTTAGACACTTTTAACATTTTTACACCTACTTTTTGAATTTTTACAAATATTTCACGATTTCCGTAATTTTCAGAACAAAATTGGCCGAAAAAAAAATTCAAGTCTCGCATTTACCAAAATTTACTGAAATTCAAAGTCACGAGTTTTTCGCATAAAAAAATATGCATACGCATAAAATTGTTTCCTGAAAACTTATTATGTTGGCTACAACACATGAGGGAGTTTCAGCGTAATTTGTTATTTGTAACGAAACAAACCCAGCGGATACGGCCTACTCTGATATTTGGCTAAAGTTGAATTATTGGTGCACGGTACACCTTTAAAAAATTTCCAGCGTATTACAGCTCAGTGTGCGGGTAAATAAATTTATAAACCGTATTTTCACGTGGTGTTCCGAATTGCATTATTCAAAATTTTGAACACGGGTCGTACGGCGTGCTTCCCGGACGGCCGTGTGGCGTGTAACGTTACCGACAGGAAACCAGCATTGTAAACGGATAACTGTTTTGGACGAAAACCAGCATTTGGGTTGAGATTTGTGACTACAGCTGTCGGTTTTTTCCGGTAGATCCACTCCGTCTGCACAGTGCAAACTTCTTTTCACAATATTCATATGTTTATAAATACTGTTTTACACTGTTCTCATAGACACTTCTGTCTAGTGTTAAATGATAGCTAATGGCTCAATTAGGGAAATAACGTGCGCAGATGGGGATACTTTTCTTTCTGACTCTACATAGCAGAAACAGCTTATCTACAATACATAAACAAACGTATATATAATTGAAACATGTTAGTTGCGCCACAAATTTCAATGTGCTCAACGGAGAAAACGTGAAACTATCATTTGAGCTATAAATAATTTTTATTTTTACAGTTTTCAGATTTTAACACTTTTTACACTTTTTTACAGTGTAAAAAAGTAGGTGTAAAAAAGTCCGGACTTTTTTACATGTAAATTAGCAACCCTATATATATATATATATATATATATATATATATATATATATATATATATATATATATATATATATATATAACATATAACATAACACAACATATATCTTACGTGTGTATGCAACCATTTGGCATCTATGCAAGTACGCAAGTTTTAATTATGTTAAAATAGCAAAAGCTTGAATTCCAATATGAAATCGCAAATAGTCTTTAGCTTTGGCCGACACTGATACCCCGCCAAATTTGACCATGCACTATGGTATATGTTCATGTGTAATATGTGATATGGTACACAAGGTAACTCCGAAAGGAACACAAGGGTTTTATTGACCAGCCAGAAAAAAATCTGACACTTCTCCAGAATCCTAATGACCAAATCTAGCCTAATAATCGAAAAATGCTCCAAATTTTGACCTGGGGCTGCTTCGCCCAGGCCCCAGAATTACCGAGATTGTTAATTATCTTCTATCAAAGCCACATGCACGGTGCACATGAGTACATCATGCTGCATTTGCATGTGTGCATTGGTACATGCATATACTTGCCTAAACACGGCTCACTTAGTTTCCCCTTTCCACTTGCACTTATTACGGTCGACGCAAGGGGGCGGTTAAGGCCTGCAATTGAACATCGATCCAGTTCCCCCTTTAGTTTCAGTTTCCGGTCGCAAAAAATTCCATAATGTCTCCACAATGACCAAATTCGGCATAAAAATTTGAAAAAAAAAACCTTTTTCAAGGCGGGACTGGCGCCTGGGTTTTTGTGAGCGAATTTCAATTTTGCCGAAAAATTCAAAATTTTTTCGCAAAATCATTTTTTTTTACATGCGTGAAAATAATGTAGCTTAACGCTGACGCTCATTATCGCGTATATATACAGCATAAGCAGGCAGAAATCTTCAACCTGCGAATAAATGTGAGAAAGGGGCGATCATTATGACTAACAAATATTCGCGGAGCCGCAAGAAAAAAGCGTTGTCGCTTAATCATGAGGCAGCCTAGTTATGGCCGGGACTGTACTTTGATTTAGTGCGACGAAACGTGACGCAAAATCTCGGATTGAGCACACACGACACAATTCTCCGACACACACACACATTTGAAAAAACCGTAATTAGCGGGACGCTTTCCTACAGTTATTAAACGCTTTACCACGCAATAAACACTGAAGTTGCATCAACGTTGCGATGGGTCCCGTTGGGAGTGGAAGCTGCTCGGAAAAAATTAGACTAAACAGTTTGAAAATTTTTTTTCGCAATTGCGAAATGTTTTTGCGAAAAAAACTATATAACTGGGGGTGCAGTTAGGGCTTCACTTCTTACCGGATTAAATGGACTGGACGTTTCTCAGCCCGAAGGTTTAGGAACGAATATTTGTGCATAACGGATGAATAAGGTGTTAAAGATAAAGCTAGCGGCTTCATTTATAGTTTGACCCCTATTCAAAAACTTCCACCCTGCACTAAATGGATTTAACGTGATGCTAACACCAACTAAGTTCATTTAATTTCGATCAAACAGCGCGTTAAACGTTTGTGCGTTTTTAAATTCCGTAGGTTTTGAAATGACATTCTTAAGCTGAATTTTTCACCCATTTAGTCTGATTAAAATTAACCCTTTAATCTGGTAAGGATTATTCTATCCCTCGCAGACTACACAAAATATACTCCAACATTAGGCACTTTGGTAATCAAGTTACCTGATTCTTACATATTGTCTAATTTACAGTTTCTACAACTACAGTATTCACTGGGCGTTCGTTGTACCCTGCAGTATTTTCACAACCCCTAAAAACTGTCCAGTGAAAGAAAGTACGGCTGTCTGGCTATTTACATTCACTGTTTACTTGCATGATGGTAAAATTAAAGTTGTGTCAATGGTTACAATTCTTTTGATGAATACCGAATAGAATTTGTATATACATCGATATCGCCGTAGTTTATTTGCACCATTTAGCATGCCAACACCAGTCGCCATTTTCTTTTCTGCAAAAATTGGTCTGTAAGTTAGCTAAATCATCAATCTACAGTAATCAAAAACATGTTAAGTTAGGTCCTGATTGATTAAGTAAATTTTAGTAGTAGTATAGTAGTAGTAGGCGTAAACTACATATATTTCCAGATACACGGTGCTTTCCATGTTTTATTGGCATGATCGAGTTTCTTAATGTGTATATATATATATATATATATATATATATATATATATATATATATATATATATATATATATATATATATATACACATTATAATATATATATAAAATTATAATATATATATATATATTATATATATATATATATATATAAAATAAAAAAAAAAAAGAGAGAGAAAACACATCCCAGAAACTGGATCGTGCCAAATAAACATGGAAAGCGTGTGTGGTTGGCTGCTCGGCTCGGCTCGGGCGGCGAGCGGCTCGGCATTGCTTTGGCTCGGCAATTTTGCTGCTGAAGCTGAGTTGAGAAGTGTGAATTTCGACTCTTTAAAAGTTAAAGAAACTTTGAATAAAGCTAGAGTTGTATATCGGTTTTTGTGTTTTTCGTTACAAACGCTCTCCCAACCGGTATATCTGGGTTCCTTTTTTTACTGAATTAATATTAGAAATATATGTAGTTTACGCACCTACTGGTACTATATGGATCGCAAAACGACATTTTTAAATTTGCTGTCCCATGCTACTACTGAAAGCTTGGGGGAACGAAACGAAGAGAGAACAAGGGGGAAAAGAAAAATTTACTAACTTTGGATATTGCAAGAAGCAATAGGACCTAACTTAACATGTTTTTGATTACTGTAGATTGATGAGTTGGTAAGTGTTTGGTTTTGTTTTTTTTTAGCTAACTTACAGACCAATTTTTGCAGAAAAGAAAATGGCGACTGGTGTTGGCATGCTAAATGGTGCAAATAAAAAACACAAAAACGGATCGTGCCAAATAAACATGGAAAGCACCGGTATATCTGGAAATATATGTAGTTTACGCACCTACTACTACTACTACTACTAAAATTTACTTCAAGAAGCAATAGGACCTAACTTAACATGTTTTTGATTACTGTAGATTGATGATTTAGCTAACTTACAGACCAATTTTTGCAGAAAAGAAAATGGCGACTGGTGTTGGCATGCTAAATGGTGCAAATAAACTGCGGCGATATCGATGTATATACGAATTCTATTCGGTATTCATAAAAGAATTGTAACCATTGACACAACTGTAATTTTACCATCATCGTAGACAGTGAATGTAGATAGCCAGACAGCCGTACTTTCTTTCACTGGACAGTTTTTAGGGGTTGTGGAAATACTGCAGGGGTCTGACGGACGCAGTGTCAATCTGTAGTTGTAGAAACTGTAAATTAGACGACATGTCAGGATCAGGTAATTTGATTACCAAAGTGCCTAATGCTGGAGTATATTTTTGTGGAGTCTGCGAGGGGAGGACTAGGGGCCTATTCCTTTACCAGATTAAAGGGTTAATTTTAATCAGACTAAATGGGTGAAAAATTCAGCTTAAAAATGCCATTCCAAAACCTACGGATTAAACGGACTTAACTTTTAGCGCGCTGCTTTTTAATCGGACTAAATGGACTTAACTAGTGTTCAGCGTGCACGTTAAATCCGTTTAGTGCAGTGGAAGTTTTGGAATAGGGTCAAACTAAAATGAAGCCGCTGACTTATTTTAACACCTTTAGTCCGTTTAGTCCGATATTCCGTTCCTAAACCTCGGACTAAAAAAGTCCAGTCCGTTTAATCCGGTAAAGAGATAAGGCCCTAAGGTTGCAGCCCCCAGTTATATAGTTTTTTTCGCAAAAACGTTCGCAGTTGCGAAAAAAATTTTCAAACTGTTTAGTCTAATTTTTCCGAGGCTCCACTCCCCAGACCCATGGCAATTATTGCAACTTCATGTTTATTGCGTGGTAAAGCGTTTAATAACTGTAGGACATCCACTAATTACGGTTTTTTCAAATCTGTGTGTGTCTGAGACTGTGTAGTGTGTCCAATCCGAGATTTTGCGTCACGTTGCGTCACACTAAATCAAAGTACAGTCCCGGCCATAACTAGGCTGCCAATTTTCGTGAAAGCGACAACGCTTTTTTTGCGGCTTCGCGAATATTTTTTAGTCATAATGAGTGTCCCTTTCTCACATTTCTTCGCAGGTTAAGATGTCTGCCTGCTTATGCTGTATATATACGCGATAATGTGCGTAGCGTTTATACGTATTTCACGCATGTAAAAAAATGATTTTGCGAAAAAATTTTCATCTTTTCGCAAAATTGCGAAAATTCGCCTACGAAAAAACCCCAGGCGCCAGTCACCTTGAAAAGGTTTTTTTTTCAATTTTTATGCCGAATTTGGTCATGTGGAGACGTATCAGAAATTTTTTCCGACCGGAAACTGAAACTAAAGGGGGAACTGGATCGATGTTGGATTGCAGGCCTTAACCGCCCCTTGGTTGACGGTAATAAGTGCAAGTGGAAAGGGAGAACGCTAAATTAGACCGTGTGTTAGGCAAGTATATATATACATGTACCAATGCACACATGCAAATGCAGCATGATGTACTCATGTACACATGCATTGGCTTTGATGAAAGATAATAACAAGGATGCCACTGGGTTGCCGGGGCCTGGGCGAAGCAGCCCCCAGGTCAAAATTTGAAGCATTTTCTGATTATTAGGCTAGATTTGGTCAATTGGAGTCTGGAGACGTGTCAAATTTTTTCTGGCTGGTCAATAAAACCCTTGTGTACCTTTGGGACCCTTGTGTACCATATCACACTGTACACATGAACATATACCATAGTGCATGGTCAAATTTGGCGGTATCGGTGTCGGCCAAAGCTAAAGACTATTCGATTCATATTGGAATTCGACTTTTGCTATTTTAGCATAATTAAAACTTGCGTACTTGCATAGTATGCCAAATGGTTGCATACACGCGTAATATATGTTATGTGTTATGTTATATGTTATATATATATATATATATATATATATATATATATATATATATATATATATATATATATATATATATATATATATAGGGTTGCTAATTTACATGTAAAAAAGTCCGGACTTTTTTACACCTACTTTTTTACACTGTAAAAAAGTGGAAAAAAGTGTAAAAAAGTGTTAAAAAGTGTAAAAAACTGTAAAAAAGTGTAAAAAAGTATTTTATAGCCTAGAATGATATTTACACGTTTTCTACACAGTTTGAGACCAGGTTGAAATTTGTGACCGCCGAGCCGGTAACATGTTTCAATTATCTGTCGCTTGCTTATGTATTGTAGATAAGCTGTTTCTGCTATGTAAAGTCAGAAAGAAGGAGGAGTCCCATCTGGGGAAAACGCACGTCTTTATTTTGCCCCTAAATTGAGCCATTAGCTATCATTTAACGCTAGACAGAAGCGTGTCTATAGAAGACAGTGTCAAAACAGTATCTATAGACGTGTGAAGGACTGTTGTGAAAGAAGTTTTTGCACTGTGCAGGACAAAATCTACTTGCGGAAAAAACCGACAGCTGTAGTCACAAAATCTGACCCAAATGCTGGTTTCATTCCAAACAAGTTCCATTGTTGGTTGGTTTTCAAATGCTGGTTTTCTGTCGGTAACGTTACACGCCACACGGCCGTCGGGAAGCACGCCGTACGACCCGTCAAAAATGTCAAAATTTTGAATAATGCAATTCAAACACCACGTGGATACCGGTTCTACAGATTTATTTACCCGCACACTAGACTGTAATACGCTGGAAATTTTTTAAAGGTGTACCATTGCACCAATAACTCAACTTTCACGAATGGGAGTAGGCCGTATCCGCTGGGTTTGCTTCGTTACAAATAACAAATTACGCTGAAAGTTCCTCATGTGTTGTAGCCAACATAATAAGTTTCAGGAAACAATTTTATGCGTATGAGTATTTTTATGCGAAAAATTTTGGTGACTTTGAATTTCAGTAAATTTTGGTAAATGCGAGACTTGAATTTTTTTTCGGCCAATTTTGTTCTGAAAATTCGCAAAATTAGTAAAATATTTGTAAAAAAGTACGAAAAGTAGGTGTAAAAAAGTGTTAAAAAGTGTAAAAAAGTAGGTGTAAAAAAGTGTTAAAAAGTGTAAAAAAGTAGGTGTAAAAAAGTGTAAAAAAGTTGTAAAAAAGTCCGAAATTTTGCTACTGTAAAAAAGTGTAAAAAACGTTTTTTACTTTTTTACTTTTTTACACTTCGCAACCCTATATATATATATATATATATATATATATATATATATATATATATATATATATATATATATATATATATATAAAAATATATATATTGGCTATATAGATGTGTGAGCTTGGGCTGGGCTGGGCTGGTTTGGCAGGAAAGCAGGCTTGCAGGCATCATGAGAGTTTAATATAATATCAGCTGTTGCATGTATTCAGGCTTGCATGTCAGATAACCCCACAGCTTCCCCCCGACGCGTGAATGTGAATATATGTTTGGTTGGATCACTTGTAAGCTGCCCACACACTTGCGAGTTTGCACTATTGGGACCCTTTTTCTGGACTGAAACAGGCTTTGTAGGACTTGATAACTTTTTGAACAGGTTTTACACCCCTCCTATTATATGTATATTGTATATGTATGTATCTTATATATATATATATATATATATATATATATATATATATAATATGTATATATCTGATATATGGTTATTTGTCAGTGCTGGTGTTGTAATAAACACGCACACATGTATACAGTAATCGCATGTAAGCGTGATTGGTGGACTTCCGGGAGGGGGTTTAGGGTCGCTGGACAGAAAAATTGTCTGCAATTTGTCTGCAAAGTTTTTCTTTTTCACTTTTGTATTATTGGTACTGCTATTTTTAAGAGCGAGTGCATATTATAGTTGTTGAATGTTTGACATTAGTGGCTTCTGGTGTGCTAGGCGGCACTGCGGCAGTTTTGGCGGTGGGCAATTTGTAGGTATTTTTTTATTGTCATTTGAAGTGCAGATTGCAATTTTGCAAACTTAAGGAAAAATGTATATATTATATATATATATATATATATATATATATATATATATATATATGTATATATACATATATATATTATATATATATAATATACGTATTTTACAGTAACTATCTGGCCGGATCCAGGATGAAATTTCGGCCGTTTGACTCTCATTTATGTAACGTTGGTTTGTATCAATTTACTGACGCTAAACTTGGAACAAAACGTGGTTCGTCTTTCCGCAACAATTTCATAGCGAAGACTGTTCCGAAAGATAGACAGGACGGAGTCTAGAGTCTAGACTTTGCTGGCACATCACATATGTAGCATGCAAAAGCAACTTTTGAAATTAAGCCTAAGCTTAAAACGAAGTCTGTGGCGGCAGCCCCCATAAGCAACTTATATAATTTGCACTTTTCTTACAGTTCCATTGTAGATAGGACAGGAATATCTGCGTTAACAATTGCCAAGATCATTCTTTATTAATACGTCATAGGAGATCACACTCATCGAATTTGTTGTGATGGACTGGGGGCGAGAACACTTGGAATGAAATTTTTTTGAAATTTTAGTATAAATTTGGTAAATTTGGGGACGTGCTGGAAAATTTTCTGCAGCAGTTAAGATAAGTAAAGGAGGAACCCTCGTGTACATTTTTTGTCGACGCAAAATTTTGTGTACTTTTTGGTGTGTTTTTATAAGAAGTGTGTGCTTTCATAAGAAAATGTGTGCGAAAACAATAAAAAACACACAAAACCGTGATGTATTATTTTATATGATGTGCCAGGTAGGCAAGACTCGAACATTTAACTTGACTGCCTGTTCCATTTGTCAGCTGTATTAAGGGGGCGCTCCGGGAATCGGGGGTTACATCGAAAATTGGCAAAACAATTGGCAAATGTCAAACTTTACTATACATGTATGTACTATGGCACAAAAGAACACTGGAGGCAAAATTTCAAATCACGTGATCATGTCACGTGACTCCCAGAGCACCAAACGTGAGTGAATTTTCGGCAAACGATAACTCTGCTTTATACTTTGCGTATAGTCACACTTTATATACCAAAATGTAGCTTATGTGCTTCTCTAGTTGAACATTATTTTGGTTTTCAACATTTATGTTAGGTTTGGATAAAAAATGTCATTATGTGTTTTCGAAGTCGAACTCTTAGCAATAAAATTCATATAAAAAAATTCCTAAGCTTTATTTTAAAAAACTAAAATCTTGTTCAACTGCGCAGAGCCTAAGGCTATAATTGTGCAAAATTTTGTAGAAAAATATCTTACCAGCATTTTATAATCGAATGCCGAAAAATCGGTTTTGTATTCACACTGCCTATATTTGAGTCTGCTGCTTCTGAAAATGGTTTCTTGTGCGATTTTTTTGCACAGAACGCAATAAAATTGTTTTAATTTTTCATTACGACTAGTAAAATCTACGTATCGTCTGTTTGCAAAACCTCAAAAAGCGTTGATGCACTGGCTTACTTGCTGAATTTGTGTAAAAGTCGAATAAAATCAGTAAATTGTCCAATTTTTTCCAAATTTTTTGCTATGGAGATATGCCCGTCAAAACATCAGAAATAGTATTTTGGGCAACTTTTCTTCAAGAATGATAGGTCATTTTGGCTGCTTTGAAAAAATACGGCCCAAATCCTTGATTCCCGGAGCGCCCCCTTAGTGTTCATGAGTCGACGCAATCCCCCCACCATAGTGTGGGGCTGATTTGCTTTTTTCCTCGCTTTGTAGTTTGTGTATATATATATATCCTTTCAGGCGTTGCATAACGCAAAACCGTAATGGCTGATTGTTATGTCATCTCTGTTCACATGCGCGTTTATAATTGCATAATATGTCATGAGCCATACAGCGTCAGGCTGCTCTTCTTATATCCATACATATGCATCAGTGCTAACCAGCCAAGCCAGTGTATATAAACCGCCCAGGTTCCCAATACTACGCTCTTCTCTTACCTTCTCTTTATTTCCCTTCTAACAATACAAATGGACTACTTCTGTATGGAAAGTGTGAAGACTTCAGAGCCCCGACTGGCTGCACAATCTACAAATGCTGCTAATGTATTTTGTGTGTGTGTGTGTGTGTGTGTGTGTTCCAAGTCACATGATCTGGTTAGCTGGCTATTGATTTCTGGAAAGGTTTTTAGTTCATATGTATTTGTTCGTAGGCCTGTGCTGCTGCTGCTGCTGCTGTGTTCTGTATCAAATGACGCTGGCTGGGCTGTCAGGTTCTCTTTCTGGCGTGCCTAAACCTAAACCAGTCCACACACACGCACACGCCCCTGGTACACAATCCTACCTGTATATGATGCATTCTAATGCCTAGGTTTTTCGTCATATAGGCTGGCTGTGTCGAAAGGGCGGGGGGATTAATTTTTTAATCTCTTTAACCTTCCGTGTCGCCTATATTTTCAGAATAGAATTGGCAGCTGTCATTGACTTTGAATAAGGTTTCAGACAAGATCCCCCTCTACGCTTTTCAATTTGCCGTTCAACTTCATAACATCTATTTTCCATATGTTTAGCTCATTTTTTTGGACACACACACACACACACACAATAGAATGAGCACACATGAGCCAGAGACCGTGTGAGCATCATGAGTACAGAGCAGCATTCTTTGTGTGCTGCCTGTCAATGGCTCATATTTCCCTGTCATTGGTTGGGTCTGGCCAAGCTAACCGGTAGCCGGTGCCGAAGGTTTGCGTAGGCTGCCTCGAGTTTGCTGAGCCAACCGTCTAATAACCCATCGGTCTCCATTCATCCATTGCTTATGGGTATTAATGCAATAGTCCCTCAGCAGACCTGTGTCTGGGGGGTCCAGGGAGAACTATATACGTGTATAAGTCAATGTAGCTTTTCATTTCTTGGGTTTTCAGCCTAAAAATGTTTTGCATAGCTGAAATGGCAGCAAACTTTTTTCTCCTTTACTGCTTTTTTTCTAGTCATCCGTGCACACTGGCTGTGGGTGGTGTGGATAATCATGGCAATGTTTTGGCTTGTTGTCTGAGGTCGACTGTGCTGTTCTGCATGTGTGTGTGTGTGTGTGTGTGTGTGTGTGTGTGTGTGTGTGTGTGTGTGTGTGTGTGTGTGTGTGTGTGTGTGTGTGCGTGGGTGGGTGCGAGCACAGAGAAGCCTGTCGTCGCCTCCGCTTGGAACAGTGTTATTTATTCGGCTCGGCCTGACGTCGGGAGACCCTACAATAAATTCTAGGCTGAGACCGCGTCTAGTGGTAGGCTTATTGGCTCTCCGAGCTGGTGGCGCCCACACACGATGGCTTGTAGCTCTGCTTATGTTGGCTTATCATCCGTGAGCAAATATAGAGGGCTGACGTTGTTTGGTTTCATTCATACGTCTGCAAGGTTGTTGCGTAATTTTTTTTATTTTGGCTTTTTTCATGTGTATGTATTGTGTGGTATATATAAGGTTTGGTCACGGTTGTTGAGTTATGTGACAAAGTATGAGTAGAAGTGAGTTGGATAGATGAGGCTTTCCAAACGTAGTATTCGGCTATGGGACTCTAGATCAGTAATTAATACTTTTAGGCCACCATTTTAACTTACATATTGTAACAGCACTAAAATTTTGGGTACCCCTCCCCCTCTGGAGGGACCCCGCCTCCCCTGCGTCAACTCATTTTTGACCCCCCCTCCCAAACATGACGCAATTTTTAACTTTTTTGACCAAAAACCACCGATTTTGACAATTTTGGGCGAAAATTTCGGTAAAAATTGCTTAACATTCACCAAAAAATATAGATTTTTCGAATTTTGGCCAAAATTTTACTCTCCCCCTTCCGCCTCTTTTCCCTCACCGCGACAGCACTTAACAGGCGATTAAAAAATGGCCAGTGATGTGATTCCCACAGGCCACGTATAGGCCACCATACATGTAGTTGGGGGGATGGGAGGGTTTCCGAATTTTTGTGAAATTTAAGCGATTTTTACCCAAATTTTAGCCAAAATGTTGAAAATTGGTGTTTTTGGTCAAAAATTGCGTCATTATTGGAAGGGGGGGTCAAAAATGAGTTGACGCAGGTGAGGAGTGGTTTCACCAAAGGGGGGGGGGAGGGCAGGGTTACCCAAAATTTCATTGCTGTTACATGTATTGGCCACAATATATACAAATCCTCAGCATACGGGCACTGGGTACATCGGAAATTCTTTGGGGCAGGGGGAGGTTGCGGAATAACTGGCCTATGGTCTGTTTCCTTAGGGAGCCACCGATTTCTGGACCATTTTGTATACATTAGGGGGGGTGAAGTTGTCTTCTAGGAAGGAGATGAAACCCCCCTGTCTATTTATGGTCCTCAGTCCCACAAGTGGTTGTTCCCTTCCTGTTGGTGACAAGCCATATTAGGGGTCAGGGTAAGGGGACAGTGCTATAGCCTCACAAATATATAGGGTTTCTGTCTGAAGGCAACGGTTCCGCCCCTGCGCAGGATTTGGATTGTTGTTATGACATTCCTGGCGTCAATAAATAACTCAGTAGCGCTGGGCGTTTTCACTGAAAGGTGGGCGCGCACATTCAACATTGCTCTAGGTGATATTTGGTCAGGAAGAGTTTGTTTTCATTGGCTCATAATTCGGTTTCTGGTTTAGCTGCTGCCCGCTAGACATTAAGAAATAGATTAAGTCCTTCTGGCGATGACAGGTCCTCTTCCTTCTATTTTTATGAATGAAAACGTATTTAGATTTTCCTGTAGAGTCTCTTGTATTACTTTCCTATTTATATACTTTTGTCTTGTAAAGGGTCAGTATATTAAGACACTAAAGCCCGGTTCATACTTGTCCTTCTTAAGGACACAGGGACAGGGACAAAG
>JASANF010020023.1:0-12097 GCA_030248245.1 Trissonchulus sp. WLG1_4 | reverse complement strand
AATATGTTCGTAGAAGCACAGATTTTTGTATTTGTTATTTATTCTCAAATAAGTTAATTATTTTAGATGGATCAAAATTGAAATACAATTTCTGCAATAAACTTGAATTTCAACCATTTTTCGAAAGTTTTTGTAATTTTGCAATAGTAATGCTTTTTTGACAATTGACTATTTGCTGTTACACAACATTAAACTGTACTATTCTGTATGTATTGCGCAGTAAACATTATTTCTATATGTCGTATATTACGATTTTATGCTCTGGCAGATTCTAGTCGGTGATGGTTGTTGTAATAAACTTTTTTCGAAACTACCGTTTTCCTCAATGCTTTGATTGCGTATTTTCAGCTTTGTATATTATTGGTGAACCATAAAATAGCTTAGGATCTTTCGTGAGGACAGTTAGGGGCCATTCCTTTACCGGATTAAACAGACTACACTTATTTTAGTCCGAGGTTTTGGAATGACATATCGAACTAAACGAGTTAATATAAGTCAGCTATTTAATTTTACTTCAAATCCCTTAAAAGATTTAAAATTCACGTTGACTTTTGCGTGCATTGTTGAGTCCGTTTTGTTTGAGGGCCTATTTCTTTACCGGACTAAACGGTTAATTTTAATCGAACTAAACGGTTTAAAAATTTGCTAAAAATGCTATTACGAAACTTCCGGATTTAACGTGCTTAAATAGGACGCTGCTTTTTAGTCAGACTAAACGGACTTATCTACGCATGCTAATGTTAAGCGTGCATGTTAAATCCTTCTGCAGTAGTAGGTTAGGTACGGGGTCGAAATAAAATTGGGTCGCGGCGTTAATTCATTTTGTCCTCGAACCTCGAACTAAAAAAGTCTACTCCGTTTAATGAGGTAAATGAATGGGCCCTGAGTATAGAGAGTTCGCTAAAAGTTAGTCCATTTATTCTGGAGGTTTAGAAATTACATTTTAAAATATGATTTTCAAACCGTTCAGTAGGATTAAAGTCAGTTCCTTTAATCAGGTAAAGGAATGGGATCTTATGACCTTGAGGACAGTTAGGGAAATCTTTGGGCAGAAATTGGTCTTTGATTCACTAGGAAGGTGCGTTTCAGTGTTTGGGTTTTTTTGAGTGGGGAGGGGATTACACTGGTCGTCCTGGGGTTAACAGTTATTCGCCTTGTTTCTAGTGAAGCTGGTTCCTGATTCTAACGATGTTAAATTAAAATTGATGATTAAACTTATTCAGTCAAAAAACTCGCATGAACTTCACTTCCAGCCGCTGCAATGGAGCCTATAACATAAGTGCTATTGGGTCGTTTTTTTATTCCCCCCCCCCTAGTCCATATTTGGAATTTACTAATCCGATTTTCATAGTTTTGGCACCAATGGACTCCACAAATACAAATTTTAAAATATTTTGGAAAAATTCGACTTGATTAAAAATTTCTTGCACATTTTCAAATGTACTGGACACTGGTCTCAAACCAAAACCTTTGTTTTAACTGCAACTGATTGGCTCAAAAAGTACGCATTTAAAAAAAATGAAAAGCTTGGAAAAATTAATTATATTAAAACTAAATATTACCCACTACTTTATTTAGTAGTAAGTAATTAAATATTTGAAATGACAAAGGTTTTCACTTTCCGGCCACCGCTCGTCCCTTTTTGCGAATCGTCGTATTCCTTTGCGACAAAGCTCATAAATATTTACAATTTGTATCAAACATAATTTTTCGCTTTGGAACACAGAACAGAAGCCCCAGATGGCACTAACACCTAAATTTTTTGTCACTTTCCGGCCAAACTTCGTGTCTTTTCGTGAAAGATAAAACTCGTCGAAAGCCAACGAACAGGGAACTTTATATTCTACAGTGACAGTACATGTTAATGTTTCAGTGCTATTTAGCTGAAGATTATTGATGATGTGCTCATTTATGCCCGCAACTATTCGGCTAGGCGGCCGCATTTTGCGGTCTTCTGCTCGAAAAGCCAGCACTTTTCGGCAACAACAACAACAACAACAGTTTAGAAATCTGTATGGCGTTTTGGGAGCTGGCACTCTAGCCATAGGCGGAGCTGTCTGGCTGACCAATGAAAGATCAGGACCAATCACAACTGCGCATTTGAAATCGGCTGTTGTGAAAAAGGATGGCGATTGGCCGAATTATACCAGAGCTGATGTGCAGAAACATAATGATCCGAAAACCGGGGTCTGGGTAATGTTCCAGGTAAAGAGTATATTTTTTACTTAATTTTTGTTGCGGAATACAATTTTTTGTTCGACTGAATTAGTGTATGATCGTAGTGAGATTGATTGTCATTATCTAAATTACATTGGATTCTTTTTATTACGAAATTGCACGGTATTGTAACTTTAATGGAACGTGTAATTAACCTCTACATTTTAATATTTGCATCCATACATACATACATACATTTACACCACCCCCGCCCACACTCCCAGACGGCAAGCTCACCCCACTCCCCCCACGAATGTTTGGAAGTGGAAGGTAGCTCACGACGCCAGGAAAAGTTGCTCCGCACCCCCTCCCCCCTGGTGGCTCACCCCCCCTCCCCGGTGGCTCACCCTCCCAGAAGTCGCCAGCTGCCCATGTATGTTTGCATCTCTTTATATCAACATTACATGACGGCAAGCACAGGGTGTTATTTTTTTATTCCTCGACTTCTGATTGGTCCAGCAAATTTCTACTCGATTCACCGTATTCACGAGGGTGTAATGTAGAGCGTCACATTTTCCTTTTCTTTTCCAGGGCAGTGTCTATGATATCACCCAATTTGTCAAAGAGCATCCGGGCGGGGACAAAATTCTGCTTGCTGCGGGCGGATCTTTGGAACCGTTCTGGAACCTCTATGCTGTTCACAAACGACCGGAAGTTTACAAAATTCTAGACGGACTGAAAATCGGAGAACTAGCCCCGGGGGAGACGGAAAAAGACGAATTTGACCTCGAAGATCCTTTCAGACATGACCCCCCGCGACACCCGGCCTTAAAAGTCGTCTCCCAAAAACCATTCAATGCTGAGACCCCCCTGGCAATTTTACCCGACTCACAGCGTACCCCCAATGATCTGTTTTTTGTGCGAAATCATCTGCCCGTGCCAGAAGTGGATCTGAAGGTGATAATGACACTTTTAAAGGCTTTTTTTTGTAAATTGGATTAACTGGATTAGATTAATTGAATTAACTTTGATAACACAACGTGTTAAAAGCGTAAGTGATTTAAAAAAACCAGTGATAGTAATTGATCGCTTATGTGTAGAATTCGTCTACTTAGCAATCCCGTTGTACTAATTCCAGTTTATTATGTAATTTTGTAAAATATGCCCATATGGGATGATTATCGTAGCAAATTTAAAATCATAATTCTTACAGTTTGCAAACTACAATACTGTGCGTAGAAAAGTTTCCTGTTCGTCGGCGTACGACGAGCTTCATCCTTCGCGAAAACTGACAAAGCTTCGCAAATAGTGACGAACGGTGGCCGGAAAGTGATGAACATTAAAGACGAACTTTACGCCGACGAACAGGGAACTTTTTTATGCACAGTACTGTATAGACAAGATTACTGTTGTGTCAGATGTAAAGAAGGTACATTAAAGTTAATCCAGTTAATCCCACACTAATCCCATCGCAGTGTAAATTCGGTTTTGTTTTAGGACTGGCGGCTGGAGATTAGTGGCCCGGGCATTAAGACTCGCGAGTTCACGCTGGCGGAGTTACAGAAATTCCAATGGCACTCCATTGAGGCCACCCTCCAGTGTGCCGGTAATCGCCGATCGGAAATGACCTCTGTGCGAGAGGTCAAAGGTCTGTCCTGGTCCCAGGGCGCCATTTCGAACGCGGAATGGACCGGGGTCTGGCTTAGAGACGTTCTCACAGCCGCCGGATTAAAACCCGATGATCCTAGGATTAAGCATATTCAGTTTCAGGTGCTTTGGGCTGAGTTTCTTCTTTTTTTTGGGGGGGGGGAAAGATTTTTTAGGATGTAGCAAGGGGATTAGATAGATTACTATATATTTTTTGTCTCTTATATTCAAAAGCATTATCACAAGCATACAGTATTATAATAGGTCATAACAGTTATTTAGTGTTTGTTCTCTCGCCGAATAGAAAGTAGCATGATATTTTTACGACCTGTGCAACTGGTGTGTAGTCCAAAACCCAACTGTGTCAGTTTTTAGGTGTTTTTTGAAACTGTCCTGCCTTATAAAGAGATTATACGGATTAATTTGTAGGGCTTATACGGATTAATTTGTAGGGCATGGACATGGATGTGACGGGTCAGCATTATGGGGCGTCTATTCCGGCCGAGAAAGCCCTCAGTTCCACCGGCGATGTTCTGTTGGCCTTTAAAATGAATGGCGAGCCACTGCCCAAAGACCATGGGTTCCCCCTCAGGCTGATAGCGCCAGGTAGATTGCAATGTTTGTGCAATTTTGCAATTCAGTCGTTATCCGTATAATTTTTCATAATAATTCTACGATGTAGGGAATAATTCCGAGCGTACTGCGCAGAAATATCAGAAAAGTGCCGAAAATGACCGACGGGGGCAGAAAAATTTATTGTGAAACTTCATTTTTTACTTTACTTCTCTAAAATTGGGTTCGAGACCACTTTAAACAAACATTTGTCTTCGTCACTTTTTGACCATGCTCGTCATTAGGTTTTTTGATGAAGGTTTTTTCTGCAAAGCTTAGATATATAAGTTCACTGTCTAGTCTTTTTTACTTTACAAGACCAGCCGGTTACATACACACGCATATACTTCATTAACGTGCTTAGTTTCACCCGTTAGTGGTTAATTCACACAGCCGTATGTCCGTTCAGCCAGCAAAATTTCGAAATAATCACGCCACAGTCGAGCCTTAGTCCGACTCGAAGCCAATCTGCCAGAAATAGACATTGAGGATGGATTTCACAAAGGTGGTTTTATAAAACCATGGTTTTATACGGATTGTTTAGGCATCGTGGGCGCTCGCAACGTGAAGTGGCTGTGCAGCGTACGGGCGTCTGGCGAGGAGAGCGACTCGCACTGGCAGCAGCGGGACTACAAACTGTTCGGACCCAGCGTGGACTGGTCTACGGCAGACTTCTCTAAGGTCCCAGCTATCCAGGAAGCCCCGGTTCAGTCGGCCATTTGTGACCCAGCGCCCGGGGCAACTTTGCCCAAAGGTGACATTTCTAATTTTTAAAGGTTTTTTTATTATTTTACAGATTTGAAGTTTGATACTTTGGCTTTTGTAGTAATTTAGAGTTTTTATTAACTGATTTGGCGTAAGGGGATATTTTTTACGACTGTTAAGCCGTTCCTGAGCTTTTTTTACGATGTTATTGCTGGGACTAAGTTGGTTCAGTATGAAGTGAAATTAGGGATGCGAAGCGGCATGTGTTTGCCGGGTATTTTCAAAACCAAAAATCAAATAAAATTGATCAAAATAGGCTCAAAGCCAAATCCTAGCAGTACTAGGCTGCTCTGAAATTTTTACGATTTACAGTAGCAGTAGTTTTTTCTTTGAATTAAAGTCAAAGTCTAGCATGTTTGCATACTCTTGATGCAAGCACGTCTAACACATTCGCATACTCATGATGCAGGCAAGAAAACCGTCACCGTGCGTGGCTACGCTTGGTCAGGAGGGGGCCGGGCCGTCAACCGGGTGGACGTCTCCGCAGACGGGGGGCGTACCTGGACCACAGCCCAACTGGAGGGCCCCCCGCCCCCCGTGGAATCTGGGGGGCGCTACCGGGCCTGGGCTTGGACCCTGTGGCGGGCAGAGCTCCCGGTCGATCCCAGACAACCGGTCCAGCTGGTCTGCAAGGCGGTCGATGATTCGGCCAACAACCAGCCAGACAATGTGGACGGGATTTGGAATTTGAGAGGGTGTCTGAATAACGCTTGGCATCGAGTCACACTGCAACGATCTTGAGATCTTGATTTAGGGTTTATGGGTAGTAAATTGATTGGTGATCTACATATTATATCTAAGGGTATATATACATACGTGCATGACGTAACCATGTGTAAGGGGGAATGGGGGGACTCCCCCAAAATCGAAGGGCCGGGGGTTAGAATCCCGAAAATGTTGGCAACATTTGGGTAAAATAATGGCACTTTTTGGAAAATATTGTAAAATTAAGGGTATTTTTGGTCAATCAGGGGGGGAGAGTCCCCAAAATTTGGCCAGGGAAGTTCCCCTAATATTTTGACCCCGTTACAATATGTATGCATGCATACATTAAGGGGTTCCAAAAAGGGGGGTACTCAAGCCAAATTTTGAGGGACTTTTTGATGATGATCGACCATAAAACCGTTTCTTGTAAAAAACGTGAACGTGCGTACATTGGCTAATTCATTTTTATGAAATGCCCTTATTTCATAATTTATGCTTATGATCTGGTATTATTTTTTGCCTTATTTTATAATTTAGAATTGGAGATTCTTTTTTTAAGTAAATTTGGAATGCGACGCAGTAGCGACTTTATTTCTTCAATTTCTGCATTTTTTGTGGTGACTGTGAAATCCATGAGATGCGTTTTCTTCTATTAGCTAGAAAAAAGTAATCTTTTTTTATATTTAGCAAAATAGCTAAAACCATATTTTTGTGTTCTCTATCTTTATGTAATTCTCATAATCGTTCCTTCCGCACTTGCTCAACTGTCTGTATATCTTTTTTATTCTAGTATTTTTAGCTTTCTTTACTCAATTGTTTAGTGTGTGTGTGTACAGTATTGTAGTAGTTTTTTGTTTTTTTACTCTATTCACTGCAAGAGTACATAATATAGGTAGATAACAGGTACATATTTTGTCGCTATTCGTGTCTATATGCAATTTATTGGCTTTGTATATCAACAGCTATTTTTATTTAGTTTGGCATTATTTTCTGTCAGAAAGCGGGGGGATGATTATTCCAATGAGTAAACATGGCTTTATAATGTTTCGAACTAGGGCTCTTGGCCAAAACAGATGCGGTTCACATTTTTAACTGGAAGTATCTATGTTCCTACACCTGCACAAGTGAAAGGGGGCTCCTCTTTCCTGAAAAAATGCCAGACTACTGTACAATATGCAAACCCGGTACTAAGTTTGTGATAAAGTATATATATATATATATATATATATATATATATATATATATATATATATATATATATATATATATATATATATATATATATATATATATATATATATATATATATATATATATATATATATATATGTAAAAAAATAGGTATATATATATATATATATATATATATATATATGTATATATAAGGTTCTTCGATAAATTGTTCACGAATAATTTATTTAGACAGTTATGTAGTTGAATGAATGATGACAATTGATTTGTTTATTATATTTTGTTAATTTAAATAAATGTGATAACGTTATAAATAAACTTATTCAAATCTTTGACTTATGTTTTTGGCTTTCTTGCCTTTTTAGCCCCCGCAGATGGCGCGTCCGCATGTATAGTAGAGGGACTTAATTTTGATTTGACCTTCTCATTTGATTTGATGCGGGGCTTTTCGCGAAGTCCAAACGGGGGGGCTTTTTTCGTGAAGTTTTTGCTTACCAGATGGTATAAGGAAAAATATTTTCCTGCACTGCCCTATTGCAACATTTTACGATCACTGGCGGTCCCAGACTTCGATTTCGGGGGGGGGGGGCGGAGGTCTGAAGAAATTTTTTCACTTTTTATAATAGCGTTTTTCAGCTTTACGCTATCTTGTTATAGCCGCAGCCATATCAAGGCCAATGAATTGAGTCTGTTTGTAGTAAAAACCAGTGGTGTACCCAGAAAAAATAGAGAAGTTTTCAATTTTTAGCCCGAATTTGGTCAACTGGAGACGTATCAGAAATTTTTTCGACAGGAAAATAAAACATATGATGGGAAGGTCACATCAGACAGTGTATTACACAACTAAATGCAGCATAATATACTCGTGTAGACATGCAAATGCAGCATAATGTACTCATGTATACATGTATAGGCTTTGATGAAAGATAATAAGAAGGAATAGTAAGCCATAGAGTTGTAGGGGTCTGGGGGCGGCAGCCCCCAGAAAAAAAATTTGGGGAAATTTTTGATTTTTAGGCCAAATTTGGTCAATTGGGGACGCATCAGAAAAATTTTCCGGCCGGACAATAAAAACCAAAGGGGGGACCCTTGTGTAAAATTTCAATCGGGAAAAATTTCGGGGGGGGGCGGCCCCCCCCCCCCCGCCCCCCCCCCCTGGGACCGCCCCTGTTTACGATGTCTGAAAATTGAAACACGGGTGTAAGTAAGCCAAGTATCAGTCTTATAGAATTTTAAAAACTTCTGGAAAAACTGTTAGCTGCAGTTTACAAAGAGAAATAAACAAGAAAATTAGTTACCAAATAGTGATGTGAGCAGAAACTGAAACTGAATCTAGTTTCAGCTTGTACAGGTAGCGCCTGAAACTGAAACTAAATTCATTCTGCAGCTGAAACAGTGAAACTAATCTAAAGCTGAAACTGAAACTAAAATCTGTTCAACTTCAGAGCTGAAATAGCAGCTGAAACTAAAATTATTTTAGTGACCTGAACTGAACTTTGAACTGGTTTTTTGGGAATTGAAATGTTCATATTAGGCGGCTATTTTTCAGTGGTATCATAGTCTAGAACATTATTTTTTAAAAATAAAAGAACGTTCAGCTGCGCACTATGATAGGCTATCTTCTTCTTCATGCCAAATTTTAGCCAAATCGGTTGAAGCACCAAAAAGATATCGAATGCCGAAAATTACCGTGAGCACTGCTCAGTATAATTTTTTTGAGCCAGCAACTTTGCGTAGCGTTATCCGATTGCGCTGAAACTTTGCAGAATTTTGGGGACCCAAGACCCTAGTAAACAAGCCCAATCTGCGGCAAAACCTTCAGTAAGCATCAAGCAAAAAGTTTTAAGTAAACTGACCAGAGGTCAGCTAAAGCCTGTTGTGCAGCGATATTTATCTGTCAAACGGTGGATTGCACTATATCGGAATAATTGACGATTAGCTAAATCGATTCAGCTTAGGCTTAAATTTCTTAATTCAGTTCAATCCACTACACCAATGAGGATTAGTGCAGTTGGTTCTTAAGAGTTAGTTGAATTAAGTAGATTGAAGTGAATTGTGGAGAAACTGAGGTGTAGCTCCGATTCAGCCGAGATATAACTAAATCTATTCAACTGGAAATTAGCTCCAACTCAGACTTAAGTTAATCCGATTTGGTGTAATCCACCAAAAATTAAGAATACAATCCATCGCCAGAGCATCCGAAACAGGAACTTCATCTTTTATAGTGGCTTGTCTGCTAATTTACATATTAGTTGCATAATACTCCCATAATATTTACATTATGCCAACCAAAGTTTGTCATCACAGTTTTGTTTGGCAATCATAGTAGATACGAAGGAAATATATACTGGCCTATACTGTAGGTAGTAAAGAAATTAGGAAGTCAGTAAAGACTTCCAGATAACGCAATGTGACTCACGCGCAATACCTAAACTACATGAGCTAAACACACGCACTGGAAAAGTTATAGCTGATTTCTATGTAACTTTTATGCTAGACAACGTTGAGACGCACGCGCAGTTAATCCAAAGTACACAGCAAACGAACGCACACATACTGTCCGCCAGAATCAAAATTAAAGACCTGTTGTGCTGTGGCACAACAGGAAAAAACAGTTTAGGTAGCTAAGCAATGTTACAAAGTTTTTTAGATAATGTTAAAAATGTACCAAATCGAACACAGTTTTTGGTAAAAGCCGGTTTGCAGGCAAAAATGGACGTAAAATTTATTCTTGCCGTTTCAAACAGTTTTCGACTGCTATTTTATGTCTAATGATGGCTGATGTAATTTGTAATAAATTTCTGCCCAATGTTTACAAATTTGGCAGTTTTCCATAAAAAACTATAAAATTTGGCAATTTTCCAAATATCTTGATATTGGTATCAAATGAAAGCCCACATTCTGAGTAACTTTGCTTCTTGACACAGGTCCGAATTCGTTAGCTGAAAAAAGTTATGGCCCAATACCTTGATTCCCGGAGCGCCCCCTTCAAGCGACACCGCGCTTTGAAAACCTGGCTATACCTTTGCGCCAACAAATCAGCGCCCAACAAGTTGGTGCTGCACCTGCTATGGTTGATTTTAAAAATTAAAACTGGCGCAGCAAAAGAAACTTCTGAAAACATTGGCATCGAAACCTGTATTTTCAGGTTCTTCGTTTTCCAAACTCATTTAAAAATTTCAAAGTTTAATATTTTGAAATACAAAAAGCAAAATATAGGATTGAAAATAAATTGTAGAAGAACTAAAAAAGTACTAAGAAAAAAATATGCACGAAATAATATTACTATATGATATAAAATCGACGTATAAAATTCTTACCAGCTTCGAAGCGCTTCAAAAGTTGAAATGAATTCAACTGAGGCTGCTTCGAAGCGCGTCGAAGCAAAGCGAAGCCTGGCATTGGAAAGCGTGGGAACGCTTTGAAAGCTTTGACGCGCTTCAAGATTTTTGTGAAGTAAATGCATTTTTCGTACAGCCTCATGCCCGTTCAGTCGGCAAATTTACAAAAATTACGAAATGAACCTATTTTCTGGAGTAGAGCACCTCAAGAGAAGCATTTTTTGTGAATGAACCCCTATCCACAAATTTGTATTTTCTTAGCTATGACCCCTTGAAAATTGAATTTTCAGTGTTTTGGGAAGTGAACGTGGGTAGGGTTGTTTCAATTATTTCATTTAAACCCACTTTCAATTTCAATTTCAATATAAATTATTAATTGATATTGAAATTGAAAATAATTAGCGTAAAAATTGATAATGGCATTGAAATTGAAACTAACTTGGTCAAAAATTGATAATGGTATTGAAATTGAAAATATTTTAATTGAAATTGAAATTGAAACTATACTTTCAATTTCAATATCAATTATGCTGGGCTGGTTGAGTTCTGTTGCTGGAACGAAGTCTTGTCTGTATGCCTGTTTGTGCATGTAGCATGTGTTGGTGAACAGCCATGATTGAAACGTAATTGATATTGAAATTGTCTAATTTCAATTATTATTTTCAATTGAGCGTAGGTCTCTTTATTATCAGCTTGAACCTTGTTATTGTAAACACATTACGATTTCTTTCAGTATATACCTTTGTTAATAAACTGTCAATAGACTGGACTCAGTTTGGTCCGAAGTTTAAGAATAGATATCAGGTTAAAATAAAACAAGCAGCCCCTAAAAGGAGCAATCTTCCAACCCGGAGATTCACATAACAAAGATGTAACAAACGGGTTGTAAGCGGAGTTTATAGAGCTAGGAGTTGTATTGTCTTGTATGATACTTAAGTCTAAAAAACTTAGGGCCTATTCCTTTACCGGATTAGGGTCGATTCATACTTACAGCCGTATGTCCGTTCAGCCGACAAAATGACGAAATAATGACGTCACATGCGCTGGCTGATCCACTGCACTAGGCTGCTAGTGACGTCATTCTGCAGGCTGAACGGACATACGGCTGTAAGTATGAATCGAGCCTTAAACGGACTGGACTTATTTTAGTCGGAAGTTCAGGAATTGCAAATCGGGTTAGACGGACTAAACGAATTAAAATAAGTCAGCGGCGTAATTTTATTCTGACCCCTTTCTAAAACTACCACTGGACTAAACAGATTTAACATGCACACTTTACCTTAGCGTGTGTAGTTAAGTCCGTTTAATTCAATTAAAAAGCAGCGCGCTAAGAGTTAAGTCCGTTTAGTCCGGACGTTTTGGAATGGCATTTTTAAGCTGAATTTTTAAACCGTTTAGTCCGATTAAAGTTAACCTTTAATCCGGTAAAGGAATAGGCCCTTAGTAAAACAAAGCAATTACGTGATCTTTATTTCTGTGACTACAGTGCATAGCAGATAACAGAGTGACTGCATAGTGCATTGCAGATTATAACAGTACAATGGCTTAGTAGCTTAAACGTTCCAGCACAACTTTTACAAAAAAGTATTGACACCAGATTGCAAAAAAATATGCTATTCACCGAGATTGGAAGTTATGACATGTTTGCAGTAAGTTTAGGTTGAGTGGCGTCACATGGT
>JASANF010020020.1:0-57468 GCA_030248245.1 Trissonchulus sp. WLG1_4 | reverse complement strand
TCGCGGAGAGTTATCCCTACTTAATGAATCGGTTATCAATTATCAGTGTTGCACAAAAATTACCTATAATTATCATTTATCAGTTATCAGTAAACTTCCTGATTTATCAGTGAATTATCAGTGTTTGTTGCACAAAGCAAAACACTGATAACTGATAATTTCAGCTAATTTATTTATGTTTGTTCGCTATAAAATTTATTTATTAGATTTTCCCAAGCAACTATATTTTTTATGCTTGTTAACGGATATCCAACTTTTTTGAAGTTTGTGATTTTGCCGTACTACTTGTCAAATTTTGGCCTCATATTGTATAATGGAGCGGTCGCAGTGTGTTAATCTCATAACACTGGTCTTTAGAACGTTAAGTTCTCTTAGGCCTAAACTGGTCACCTTTTGTACTTAAAGGTGGTAGTTTCGTATATGCAGCTTTTGTCGGCGTATTTGTCTCGAACCAGCTGTTAACTTTATAAAATTTGGCAGGATGTGTTAGGCAATTTGAGGCCACAGATATGGACAACTTATAGGTCTCCCAGTATTCAGTTACAATTTAGTCACTACAAAACAAAATAGTGTTTTTGGTATATTTTGCCCATTTTTACAATATATATCGATTTTTAAAAACAATGTTTCTGAAAAACAGTACTGTTTTTTATGAACTCAAAAAAGGAAGAGACCCAGATATTTATCACCTTAAGATCACTTTGGGAATGTTTAAAACGCATTTTTTACTGTAACTGTTTTCAGGAAGTGGTATAATTTCCTGAACAGTTTCTTCTTTTTTCACTTTAAAAAAAAGTTATGCTAGGAAATTTAAGCCTATTTATTTTTCAAAATTCGGCACCAAACCTAACCCTATTTGCATTGCAGTGTCTGGATTGAAAGCTTATGTTACCAACTGTCTTAGCACAATTCAGAACTATAAGTTCTGAAAGTATATTACCCATTTTTGACCAAAAACTCTCGAAACAGACGTCACACTGGACGCGACGTCACACATTTCGTGTTACCTCGTTTTTGTACTGTATTTTTTTGGTGTCAAAAAACATGAATAAAAGGAAGATATACCTGAAAATAACTTTCAGAAAAAAGTGATGGAGTTTGTTGCCAAAAAAACCAAAACTGTGCATACACGTTCATTACACTAAAAAAATGCGTCACACGGTACTCGAAGCTGTTATCTTTGTTTATAATGCGTGAAGGCGATATTTTTGGGGTGGAGCCAAAATGGAGAAAACTAAAATGTCTAGATTCCTTTTTTTGGAATTATTAATAGGCATTGTAGTTTTTGTTTTTCTGAAGCCATAAAGTTTCACAAAAGTTTTAAAAAAGTTTGATTTTGAAGCTTAGACCCCTTCTGCGGCAAAGCAATGTGATGATTTATTCAAAATTGGAAACTATGCATGTATTGAGACACGTACAAGTAAATTTAGACTAAATCTGGAAAATAAACTTCATTAAGTCATATTCTTTTCAAAATGAAAGATAAAGCAAAAACTTGAAAAAAATGCCAAATTTGAGATATTTTTTACAGTGTATTTTGGACAACTGGTAAAATCTGCTTAAGGCAAAACAAATACATGCGCGCCTCACGCTCCATTTCTTTGTCTGTGAACGCAGAAAACCGCTTGATAAATAGCTTCTAAAACAATCGAGAAGCAGCCCCCACTCAAAAAAAGCTGCATATACAAAACTACCACCTTAAATCACCAATTTTTCACGTTTCAAAGTACCTCAAGCGTCTCAAAATTAAAATTTTAAATTAGGTCTCCCCACGGGAGGCGGCGTACCCAGGGGGAGGTGGTGGAGCGGAACATCAGCCCCCCCTTCGCGATTCTCAGCCCCTTTCCGTGATTTCAGCCCCCCTTTTTTTCACATTTTTCCTGCTGGTCCCCCTTCGGTTTTTTGACACCGCTGAAAAAGTTTTCCGGGCGCGCTCCGCAATTGCCCGGAAAATTATGCTAAAAATTTCAAAAAAATACCAAAATTTTTTTCGAGGGGGGATTTCGCGAATAACTCATTATATACTGCGCGTTAGTAAATACATGATTTATATCTGCTATATTTTTTAGTCACAGGGAGAAAATGGCGTCTTTTTAACGCCTTTTTAAACCACGGCAAACTTTTAATGCCTTTTTCAAAAATTACAAAAAATAGCACAAAAATTTGGCGAAAATAAACGGCGCAAGAATCGTTAAAGAAACTAACGAAAAAAGACAAAAAACACCTCGTTAAATAGTCGAAAAATAATTAAATACTCGTTAAATAGTCAAAAAATAGACGTTCCAAAACTTAACGAGAAAAAGTAAAAATAGTCAAAATAAAGGTGAAAATATCGAAAAAAAGGTGAAAAAGGTGAAAAATAATCAAAAAGTAGTCGAAAATAAGGCGAAAAATAGTCGAAAAGTAGTTGAAAATAAGGCGAAAAATAGTCCAAAGTAGACGAAAAGTCGTTGAAAAAAAACAGTCAAAAAACAGTTGAAAAGGGGTTTGAAAACATTTGTAAAGAAGACTTTAAAAAGGCTAAAAGTAGTCGAATAACAGGCTAAAACTGACAAAAAAATGTCTGAAAAATAGGCGGAAAACAGTGGAAAAGTAGTCTAAAAAGCAAAAGCCACACAAAAACCCTAGGGATTTGAAAATAATTTAAGCTTTTAAAAGCCTGCTTTTTCTAATTTAGCAACGAATTTGATTAACTTTGTGTGAATTTTTAACGATTTTAAATGAATCTGAAAGCTTTTTCGGGTAGAACGGGCGTTACGAATGTGGTTAGTCAGCCGCAAAAATAAGTCAATATATGTATATTCTTCCTCAGGTGCGTTTTTAAGGTAAAAAGTATGCGTGAATACAAAAAATAAAGTTGATCGATACGGATTAGCATTCAGTGGGAGAACGCAAAAGCGTGGGACGGGTAAGCCGGATTTCGGCTTGCGATTTTCCACTTTGTAGGTTTTTTTTTCTCTTGCACAATCAATAGCTCATTTTGCTCGCCTCAACCGCGGATTGAGTGGCCCTAAAACATCACTTTTTTGCTGAATATGATTGATATATCGAAAAACACTAAATTTGCTATCTTTGAAAAAACAAAAAGATTTGGTTAAATTTTTTTAATAAATATTTATTTTCCACAAATCAAATTTGACGTCCCGCCTCGCAGATGACAAAATGCATTTATGTGCGAAAATTTCCCCTAACTTTTTTCGTCGAGCCAATTTTTTAAAATCTCAAAGCGAAAATTTTGTGTTTGCCTTCACACGCACTATATTTCTGTCTCTTGCAGAAAAGTATTGCGTTAGCTCTTACAAAAAAATTATACCACACTCAATAAAACACCGAAAAACTTTTAATTACGTTTCAGTAAAACACAAGTGGTATTGTTCACTTCCGATCAACTTTCGTTCTTACAACGCATGTTTACTTTTGTGTGTTTCCAAAATAAAATGGCTGAGCAACCCACATTTCAGGAGTGCCATCTTGAAATTTTGGATCAGGCTGAGGCTTAGGCTTAGCTTTATAATTTTCAATTCCACGATAGACGGCGCCTCATTCACAGACCGAAAAAGTATTATTCACAAACAAACGCTAAAGCGTTCGCCAAGCGCCAAGCGTTTAAGTATGTTTAGCACGGTAGTAGTTCAAGTTTGTGAATAGCACTAAGCGCTGATAAGCGCTAACACGAAGTGTAAACACTAAAAATCAAAGCGTTAACATGAGATGTGAACAACGTGCCCACGTTTACGCGACGGAGCCTCACAGAGGAACTTTTAGGGCTGAAATTTTTCACTTATTTTTGGCTCAACGACTCAAAAAATAGTTGAAAAATAGTACGTAAGGCCGCGTCAACATTTGTAGTTTTTTCAGCTGCTCGAGCAGCTGAAAAAAGCTGCAGCTTTTTTTCAGCTGCTCAGCAGTGCAAAAAAGCGGAGCAGCTGGAAAAAAGCTGGAGCAGCTGAAAATGCGGATAAGTATGGCGGTCACTATAGCTCATGCAGCTGCTCCGTTGTCATGACAACGCTGCAGTTCCAGCTTTTTTCCAGCTGCTCCAGCTTTTTTTCGCTTTTCGGCTTTTTGCAGCTGCTTGAGCAGCTGAAAAAAAAGCCGGAAATGGCGAAAAGCTGCAGCTTTTTTTCAGCTGCTCGAGCAGCTGAAAAAAAAGCTCAATGTAAACACGGCCTAAGTTAGACGCCTATTTTTCGACTACATACATATTTCCTGCCTATTTTCATTACGATTAAAATAGTCGAAAATAGACGTTATTTAGACGCCCATTTTTTGACTATTTTCCGCCTTTTTTCGTTACGATTGAAAAAAAGGCGAAAAATAGGCGTCTAAATAACGACTGAATTTCGACTATTTTCCACTGGAATAAAATAGGCGAAAAAATAGACGTTATTCAGGCGCCTAAATTTGACTGGAATTTCGTCTAATTTTTGCCTATTTTAAAAATATTTGAAAATTAGACGAATTATTTTCGTCTAATTTTCGCCTTTTTAAAAAATAGTCAAAATTATATGGCTTATTTTTCGTCTAATTTTCGCCTTTTTTAAAAAAAGTAGTCGAAAATTAGATGCCTTATTTTTAACTAAAAGTAGTCGGAAATTCAGTATTTTGGTTTTCCTGTGCGGTGTATTAATAATGAGTAACGCCGACAACTATTATTGGTATTTAGTTATATATTTTTTTTGTCTGTGTGTGTGCTTTTAATTAAAAACTGTGCGGTGGGTAGAGTAGACGAACGTCTAAGCTACACGGACAATTGCCCTTGTCACTACATAGTTTTTCTTCCACTTTTTCCTGTATACAACGTATTTTTCAGGTTTACCTAGTCCCCCAATTGGCCAACTGTTTGGTGCTTTTTTCATCTAAATAAGCTAAAAGTTCGAAATAATTATCAGTTTTGCCAAAAAATATATTTAGTATATAACAACGATTGGTCTCGGTCTGGTCACACCCGAGACGGTCAAACTGGTAACTTGGGGGGATTTGGCCCCCAAAATGAAGAGGCGCCCCACTACGAACATGTCAGATGGGCGAGAACCCAACTTTTTCCAATTTCCATTAATAGTACGGTGCGTATTTTTTTGTTATATTACGTTTCAGTGGGAAAGTGGGGCTTGACAAAATGCCGCAGCTATACTCGATTCTGGTAGACGCATCCGCCCATTGTCAAAGTCTCCCGTCAATTCAAAAGCTGAAATTCAATTGCACCCGAATAACGTGGATACAAAAAAATCTGAAAATCAAAACGGAGAGTGGAGCGTTGAAGCAGAACACCACAAGTTGCAGTGAAGACTGTGGCTCAGGGCAATTGGAGGAAAGCACTGACGCTCTCCCCACTCAACTGCCAACTGAAGCACGGGCTCGCCTCCCAAGAGCCGACGGAGCGAGCGGAGGCAGGATGGAAGGCGCGCCTGGGCCTCAGACAGAGGGAGGCGTCGGAGCGCGGGGATACGAGGAATGGAAGCGAGGCCGGAAAGATGATCGGACGCGGTCGCGGACAGGGGGGACCACCGGCGACGGAAAACTGGCCGCAAGATAACGGCCAGACCACCCACTGAAAGCGGGCTCACCGGTCAGCGCACCAGCGGCGGCTAGTCCTATTATTCAAATATATATATATATATATACATATATATATATATATATATATATATATATATATATATATATATATACACACATATTATGTAATCATTCTTTTGCTGAAACTTGACATTTTTCTACTGCAATTTTTTCCATTTTCAATGAGTGGGTATTTCCTATACATACATCTCCAATATTACAGCTAAATATGAAAGTAGGCCCCTCCTCGAAACCATTAGCGAGTGGGGGGTTCGCAGAAAAATTACACATGCCGGTGGGGGGGACCTTACCCAAAAAAATGGGGGTGAAGATGGCCTTAGGTCACAGAGAGAGGAGGGGGAGGGAGCACGAGTTTTTGATGGTGTTATGTACATGTATTTTTGTACCACACACACACAGATATAAAAAAAAAAAAAAAAACAAAAAAGTGTGTGTGTGGTACAAAAATACATGTACATAACACCATCAAAAATTTGGGTACTCCTCCCCCCCCCGGGCGGGACCCCCCTCCCTCCCCTGGGACCAATTTTAAGGAGGTCTTCACCCCCAATTATATGTATGTATGGGTACAGGTCCAAAATTTTGCCACCGTATATATGCCGTATATAATTTTGCCGCGAACGTCCACTCGCAACACGTTTCGAGCAGGGGGGCGTATAATGTGCTTCATATTTAGCTGTAATATTGGAGATGTATATATGTATCGGAAATACCCACTCACTGAAAATGGAAAAAGTGTCCAGTAGAAAAATGTCAAGTTTCGCGACGGAATGGATATATAATAATATATATATATATATATATATATATATATATATATATATATATATATATATATATATATATAACTTGAATAATAGGGGACTTATATACCACTGGTGCGCTGATGGGGGAGCCCCGCTTTCTCAGTGACGGCCATCTGGGCCAAAACTTTGCGGGCAGCTTGCATTGCGGCCGAGTGGTCCCCCCTGTCCACGACCGAGTCCGAATCCGAATCGCTGTCGGAGTCCGTCACTTCGCTCATTTTCCGTCTGGCTCCAACACCAGCCACACTCCACACAATCTCTCCGACGCTCCTGTCTGAGGCACAGGCGCGCCTTCCATCCTGCTCACGCTCACTCCGTCGGCTCTTGGGAGGCGAGCCATGCTTCAGTGCAGTTGGCAAGTCGGAGACGTCAGTGCTTCCTTCCAATTGCCCTGAGCCACAGTCTTCACTGCAACTTGTGTTCTGCTTGCAAACACTCCACTCTTCAGTTTGATTTTCAGATTTTTTTGTATCCACGTTATTCGGTGATTGAATTTCAGCTTTTGACTTTTTGACGGGAGACTTTGACAATGGGCGGATGCGTCTACCAGATCGAGTATAGCTGACCATTTTGTCAAGCCACTTTCCACTAAAACATAATATAACAAAAATACGCACCGTACTATTAATGGAAATTGGAAAGAGTTGGGGTTCTCGCCCATCTGACATGTTCGTAGTGGGGCGCCCTTTTCATTTGGGGGGCCAAATCCCCCCCAAATAACCAGGGTTGACCAGTCTCGGGTGTGCAACCGAGACCGAGACCAATCGTTGTTATATACTAAATATACTTTTTGGCAAAACTGATAATATTTCAAACTTTTAGCTTATTTAGATGAAAAAAGCACCAAACATTGGCCCATTGGGGGACTAGTAAACCTGAAAAATACGTTGTATACAGGAAAAAGTTGAAGAAAAACCATGTGTGACAAGGGCTGTCCAGTGTCCTTAGACGTTCGTCCTCTACTCTACCCACCGCACGGTTTTTAATTAAAAGTCACACACACACAGACAAAAAAAATATATAACTAAATACCAATAATAGTTGTCAGCATTACTCATTATTAATACACCCACAGGAAAACCAAAATACTGAATTTCGACTACTTTTTAGTCAAAAATAAGGCGTCTAATTTTCGACTACTTTTAAAAAAGGCGAAAATTAGACGAAAATAAGGCGTCTAATTTTTGACTATTTTTAAAAAGGCGAAAATTAGACGAAAATAAGGCGTCTAATTTTCGAATATTTTTAAAATAGGCAAAAATTAGACGAAATTCAGTCGAAATTTAGGCGCCTGAATAACGTCTATTTTTCGCCTATTTTATTCCAGTGGAAAATAGTCGAAATTCAGTCGTTATTTAGACGCCTATTTTTCGCCTTTTTTTCAATCGTAACGAAAAAAGGCGGAAAATAGTCAAAAAATGGGCGTCTAAATAACGTCTATTTTTCGACTATTTTTAATCGTAATGAAAATAGGCAGAAAATATGTATGTAGTCGAAAAATAGGCGTCTAACTTAGGCCGTGTTTACATTGAGCTTTTTTTTCAGCTGCTCGAGCAGCTGAAAAAAAAGCTGCAGCTTTTCGCCATTTCCGGCTTTTTTTCAGCTGCTCGAGCAGCTGCAAAAAAAGCCGAAAACGGCGAAAAAAAGCTGGAGCAGCTGGAAAAAAGCTGGAACTGCAGCGTTGTCATGACAACGGAGCAGCTACATAGTCTATAGTGACCGCCATACTTATCCGCATTTTTTCAGCTGCTCCAGCTTTTTTCCAGCTGCTCCAGCTTTTTTACAGCTGCTCGAGCAGCTGAAAAAAAGCTGCAGCTTTTTTCAGCTGCTCGAGCAGCTGAAAAAAAGCTCAATGTTAACACGGCCTTACGTCTATTTTTCGACTATTTTTCATCGTAACGAAAATAGGTGAAAAATTTCACCTAAAGGCTTTCCTTCCTGTAAGGCTCATCACATAAACATGGGCCCGTATTCACATACTAAGTGTAACGCTTAAACTTAGTGTTTACACTTAGTGTTAGCGCTTATAAGCGCTTAGTGCTATTCACAAACTTGAACTTCTACCATGCTAAACATACTTAAACGCTTAGCGCTTAGCAAACGCTTAGCGTTTGTTTGTGAATAATACTTAGTATGTGAATGCGGGCCATGTACATAAATTTGAAAATTATAAAACTAAGCCTAAGCCTCAGCCTGATCCCAAACTTAAGGTGGCACTCCTGAAATGTGGGTTTTGGCCATTATTTTGAAAACGCGCAAAAATAAACATGCATCGTAAGAACAAAAGTTGATCGGAAGTGAACAATAGCAGTTGTGTTTTACTGAAACGTAATTAAAAATTTTTGGTGTTTTATTGAGTGTGGTATAATTTTTTTGTGAACTAACGCAATACTTTCTGCAAGAGACAGAAATATAGTGCGTGTGAATACAAACGCAAATTTTCGGCTTGCGATTTTAAAAAATTGGCTCAACGAAAAAAGTTAAAATTTGGCACATAAATGCATCTTGTCATCTCCGAGCGGTCGTAAAATTTGATTTTTGGCAAATCGATAGTATCTAAAAAATTTAACCAAATTTATGTTTTTCAAAAATCGCGATTTTAGTGTTTTTCGATATATCAATCATATTCAGCAAAAATGACTTTTTGCGACCACTCGATCACGTTGAGGCGAGCAAAATGAGCTATTGATTGTGCAAGAGAAATGCGAACTTGCGAAGTGAAATCGCAAGCCGAAATTCCACTTACATACGTTTGGTCTACACTGAATGCTAATGCGTATCAATCAACTTTATTTTTTGTATTCAGGCATACTTTTACCTTAAAAACGCACCTGAGAAGAATATACATATATTGACTTATTTTTGGGCTGAGCAACCACTTTAGTAACGCCCGTTCTACCCGAAAAAGCTTTCAAATTCATTAAAATCGTTAAAAATGTTGACCATAATCAAATTCATCCTCAATTAAAAAAAGCAGGCTTAGGAAAGCTTTATCTATTTTCAATCCTAGGTCTTTGTGTGACTGTTTTTAGACTACTTTTCCACTGTTTTCCGCCTATTTTTCTGACATTTTTCTATTAGTTTTAGCCTGTTATTCGACTACTTTTAGCCTTTTTAAAGTCTTCTTTCCGACTGTTTTCAAACTGCGTTTCAACTGTTTTTTGACTGTTTTTCAACGACTTTTCGTCTACTTTTCGACTATTTTTCGCCTTATTTTCGACTACTTTTCGACTATTTTTCGCCTTATTTTCGACTACTTTTCGATTATTTTTCGCCTATTTTTCGCCTTTTTTCGACTGTTTTTCACCTTATTTTTGACTATTTTTACTTTTTGTCGTAAGTTTTGGAACGTCTACTTTTGACTATTTAACGACTATTTTTGACTATTTTTCGACTATTTAACGAGTGTTTTTGTCTTTTTAGCGCCTCTTTAACGACTATTCTTGCGCCGTTTATTTTTCGCCTATGTATTTTTTGTCTAATTAAAAGGCATTAAAGGCGTTTTTCAGTCGTTAAAAAGGCGTTAAAAAGACGCCATTTTCTCCCTGTGACTATAGCAGATATAAATCATGTATTTACATTGGAGCAGTATATAATGAGTTATTCGCGAAATCCCCTCGAAAAAAAATTTTGGGAAATTTTTGAAATTTTAGTATAATTTTGGTCATTTGGGGACGCGCCGGAAAACTTTTTCAGCGGTGTCATAAAACCGAAGGGGGACCACAGGAAAAATGTGAAAAAAGGGGGGGGCTGAAATCGCGGAGGGGGGCTAAAATCGCGAAGGGGGGGCTGATGTCCCGCTAGCCCATCCCCCCCTGGGTACGCCACTGCCATGGGGACCTATTTTAAAATTTTAATTTTAGACACTTGAGGTACTTTGAAACGTGAAAAATTGGTGATTTAAGGTGGTAGTTTTGTATATGCAGCTTTTTTTGATGAGCTGTTACTCGATTGTTTTAGAAGCTATTTATAAGCGGTTTTATACATTCACAGACAAAGAAATGGAGCATAAGCACATGTATTTGTTTTGTTAACAATTTTACCAGTTTGTCCAAAATACGCTGTAAAATATCTCAAATTTGGCATTTTTTCAAGTTTTTGCTTTATCTTTCATTTTGGAAAGAATATGACTTAATGAAGTTTATTTCCAATTTAGTCTAAATTTACTTGTACGTGTCTCAATACATGCATAGTTTCATTTGAATAAATCATCACATTGCTTCAGTATTTTAAGTCTAAGCTTCAAAATAGAACTTTTTAGAACTTTGTGAAACTTTATGGCTTCAGAAAACAAAAACTACAATGCCTATTAATAATTGCAAAAAAAGGAATCTAGACATTTTAGTTTTCTTCATTTTGGCTAAATATTATGAATATAGACTGCACACATTATCAACAAATTGACACTTTCGAGTACATGACGCATTTTTTAGTGTAATGAACGTGTATGCGCTGCCATGGCAACCACAGCAACAAATTTCATCACCATAGTCTAAAGGGACCTACAGTATATACTTCCTTCTAATATGACCGCTAATACATTCAAACTACAGTACAAAAGCTACGTAACACGAATATATAACATCACGTCATGTAACGTCTTTTCGAGAGTTTTTAGTCAAAAATGGGGGTAATATACTTCAGAACTTATAACCCTGATTATCTAACAGTTGGTAACATAAGCTTTAGTGCAACACTGCAATGCAAATAGGTTTAGTTTCGTGCCGAATTTTGAAGAAATACACAGCTTAAATTTTACATCACATCATTTTAAAGTGAAAAAGGAGTTATGTTCAGAAAGTGTCAATTTCCTGAAAACAGTTACAGTAAAAAATGCGTTTTAACGTTCCAAAGTGATCTTAAGTAAAATATCTAGGTACCATTTTTTTTAAATTCGTAAAAAACAGTACTGTTTTTCAGAAACAGTTGTTTAAAAATCAATATATATTGTAAAAATGGGCAAAAAATGTCAAAAACACTACTTTGTTTTGTAATAACTAAAGTGTAACTGAATATGAAGAGCCTATAATTTGCCCATATGTTGGCCTAAAAGTGCCTCATACGTGTGCCAAATTTTATAAAGTTAACAGCTGGTTCGAGCGAATCGCGACAAAAGCTGCATATACGAAACTACCACCTTAAGTACAAAAGGTGACCATTAGGCTGAGAGAACTTAACGTTCTAAAGACCGGATGTATGAGAGTAACACACTGCGACAGTTTTCATTGCTGATATGAGGCCAAAATTTGACAAGTCATACGGCAAAAAGCGGCAAACTTCAAAAAAATTTATTAAAATATCGTTAACAAGCATAAAAAAATAATATAGTTGCTTGAAAATGCTAATAAATAAATTTTATCAGCGAACGAACACTGATAAAAAATTAGCTGAAATTATCAGTTATCAGTGTTTTGCTTTGTGCAACGAACACTGATAATTCACTGATAAATAGGGGAATTTTACTGATAACTGATAAATGATAATTATCAGTAAATTTTGTGCAACACTGATAATTGATAACCGATTACTGGTAACTGATAACTCTCTGTGCAAATGCACACTTTTTTAAAATTTTGCACACAAAAGTTAAAATTTTGCACAATAATGCACAGTGCCCGATGGGTCTGTGATATGCTCAAAATGCACTGTTTTTAATGCAAAATCTAAAAAATACTGGGGGCTGCCGCCCCCAGACCCCTGCATCTACTGGAATCACTGGCGGCATCATCAACGGCGGCAGGTCTTTGCGTAATGATTTGCGGCATGATTTGCGTAATTGCTGTTTACATTGTTAGAGGTTTCTTCTTCATTGTATATTTTTCTAGAAATTGCGTTACACGTTGTCAAAAACCATAAGTCTCTAGCTTTCCAGACTTCCAAAACTAGTGTTATGTTCATCATTGAAAATGTTTCGATCAATCCAAAATTTTTAACGGCGAACATTTTCAACGACAAACATTTTCAACGACGAACATTTTGCTTCAATAAATCGGGCGCTGGAGTCAGCCAGCTATAGAGGGTGTCCTCCAACGTGTGGACCAGTTCTGAAACAATAAGGCCGCGATTATTCCTAATCTGAAGAAATAGATTAAAAAAGTGGTCGTTAAGGACTCCAAAAAGGACTGGTGCTGTTTCTGTTTCCTAAGTCCGGTCATGGATAAGGTACTGACCTTGGAATCCAGTCTACCCTTGATGTTGATCGAAAGGAAGTTTTTGAGATGGCTTCAGATCTTGGCATTCCAGAATACGAAATCTTGGACATTTTCCGAAATGGTGTCAAAAAAATCTGCGAATAAACCTCGGTTCATTAAAATTGCCTTCAAGCATCAGGAATTTTGGTGACCTTTCTCCACAACTGCTTATCTCTTCGGTTCAAGAAGCCCAGCAGGAGTGATATATAGACCTGCCCTGATTTGACCAAAAAGAACGCGAAGCAGATCTTCTACTGCGTTTACAATTGGAAAAATACCGGCAGAAGAAGGGATAAAATAACAAGTTGCTCTTAAAAAGAGCAGAGTTCCTTCCCAGACATAAAAAACCACAAATTTGCTAATTATACCACAAACGGCTCTGTTATAAATGTATTATGCTAGACATGTGACTCGGTGTCTACCTACTACCGGCATTATAGACTTAACGATCAACAGGGATATTGTTAGACTATGACTGCCGCTGGCGTGCATGCACCTATGTAGGTACATATGTACAAACCAGGCCGTTTGCTCATGCAATGAATTTTCGCGTGACGTCGAACCGGTCAGACACGTCTAAGCGCCGTGCCGCGAGCCCGGCAGTCGACAAATTGGAACTTTTACTCGAAAAATGGCAAATTGGCCCAAAGTTATTCCAGTCTATAGTCGTACACTGCACTATCCAACAATTAAAGTATCTTTTTTGAAGCCTAATTTAACATGAAATCTTCCAAAAAATAATATATTTGCATGACCAGCTACTGTAAAAACTATTAATGCATGTGTGTCACTTTATACATTAGTTGTTAGTTATACACTTCATACGTTTATACATTAGTTGTTAGTTGATTTATTTGATAAATCGATGCAAATTCAGACTTTACGGACCGATATACCATAAACAATTAAAAGGTTCATGCACCGTATATTGTTCCACAATACTATTCAATGGCCAAAACCAACCACAGCAGTCAATGATGATGTCAATGTCATTTACGACGACTCTATACAGACAGACATGTATCGACCAATGAAACACGGCAACAATTCAACAATGATTTGATAGTAATTTGCATAATCGCTGTCACTAAAATAGTTCTAAACCCAAAGTCTTTAATAGCCCCCTTTGGCAGGACAAAAAATATCACTCTGGGGTTAGAAGTACATGTAAAACATAGTGCGCGCTGTCTGTGTGGAGCAGAAAAGTAGCGTTAGGAACCAAAAGCTATGACAAATGTTCCTACTCTTGTAGGAACAAAAATGTTGTAATACGACATGGCAATAGTTTCGATGAAGTGGCAAAGTCTATTGTGAATATGAAGGTATAGGTTTTGTCACCCTCGAACAGTACTCGACGTGTTTCTCCTTGTTGTTGGTTATTTAACAGTACGTCGCTGATTTAAAAAAATGATGAATTGAGATTTCAAGTATTTAATTCCAACAAAAAACCCGATTGTATATTGTAACCGAAACATGGTTCGATGCCAATTAGAATGACAGATCTTGGTCGGTCGCCGGGTGCCGACAGTGGCCATTAACGACAAAACACCTTTCGAGGTTTATAAGAATGGAAAGCCAAGTTTAAAGCATCTTAGAGTGTTTGGGACTTTGGGTGTGTGGCTTTGGCTGAGGGTTTTTTGATCATACGGTTTGATTTGCAAGTTTTGACCAAAAAGTCAAAAATATACCCATTTTTTGGTTAATTTTGTCGTTTTTTTAAATTTTGCGGAATCAAAAGTCAAAAACGGAAAAAAACTAAAATTGTCCGATTTTTGATCCTCCATTTTTAATTTCAAATTGTTGTCACCAGAACAAAAAATGGTGTAAACTAAATTTCTTAAAATTGTTAGAGCTGTTTTGTGAAATCAAAATTTGAGATTCAAACACTTTACGTTTTTCAATATTATATTTTCAAATTTCACTTCTGGCTTTCCGATTTTCGTTTTTCATTTTCGATTTCTAGCCCAGTGTCAAACTTCTTGTTTTTCCCTTTTCGTGTCCTTCCTTTTTTAGTTTCCGTTTCTGCCAATTAGGGCAAAAAAGTAAAACCATTTTCATTTAAGTTAAAGTTACAGTTAAAGTAAGGCCCGGGCATCAATTTAAGTTAAAGTTAAAGTAAGCCGAAAATCAATGACTTTTATATAACTTTTTTAAAATAACTTTAATTTAAAGTTAAAGTAAGGTTGTTTTTATTTAAGTTAAAGTTACAGTTAAAGTAAGACCTTTAACTTTTTTTGGAGTTAAAGTTAAAGTTAAAGTAAGACCCCTAACTTTTTTAAATTCAGTTAAAGTTAAAGTTTAAATTTTTTGCCCTACTGCCAATCCTTTATTTGAGAACTAAAAAAACGAAAATGTTTTTCTTTAGAAAATTGCATTTATTGTCTTATGGTTTGCATTTCTTCGATACATAAATCAAAATTGTAAATTTGAGCCACATGACAACCTCAGACATAAACAGCGCTTAAATTTAGTTATCACCTCTCGCAAATACTAAATAATGCACTTTTAACGCTCAATTCTACACATATTACGAACAAATTTTAATGGGTGTTCTGACAAGTTAGTCTGTAGAGAGTCAGTTTAAGGACTTAGTCATTGGGCCTTATCCAAAATGGATTTAGCGGTTCGAGATTTAGCTAAATCTTGCATTTTGAATAAGCGTTTAGGATTTACCTTTCCTGCTAGATTTAACCAATTTATCAGATTTAGCGTGCGCTAAATCCGATTCTTATCCAAAATACGTGTCGGATTTAGCATGCTATAGGATTTAAAAAATTCTATATCCTAAATCCTTATTTAAATTTTAGTTTTATAAATCCGCTAAATCCATATAAAACTTAAAATTGCACGCATTTTACAGCCCAATTGAGTCCTCGTAAGTTTACGCTGATTTACCGGATTTAGCACTTGGATTGCCCTCGTATTTACGTTTGTAACTTTAGACTGCTTCCAGTGTTTTGTATGTGTGATACACCATTCGAAAGCTCAAAACTCAAGCTTTTTAATGATATAAATGTTTGAAAGTTGCTGTTTAGTGCTGTTTAAGCATATGGCCTTAACTGTTTTACATTGCTATTGTCGAAGTTATTTTCCAGCTTTTTGAAACAAAATGACTGTAATGTAAGTGCTCTTCACTTACAAATTATATTATCATTAAATCACAGTAAAGTTGTACCACCGTCAGCGTTTATAAATTCTGATAAAACCACCAGCTCGCACAATTGTGGTAGTCCAACGGTTAAACTTATTCACATCCGTTCACCGAAAATGCGTCGACACAAAACAAGTACCTTGATTTACAGACGACAAACGGCTGTTTGAACGAATTACATTTTTCTTCTTTTTTTTTGGTTAATTTTTTTGAACATTGACTAAATATTACCACACGTGGGCAGCTGAGAAACATTTGGGGAGAGCCGTCGACCGACGGGGGGTTCTACGCGATTTTTTTCAAAATTTTACCCAGTATTAGAGGAGGTGCGAGCCAATCTGAAGGTGGGGTTGGGGAGGTGGGGGGTGGGAGCAATTCCCCCAATCCCCCCACGCCCATCTATAAATGTTACGAATATATATACTAGTAAATCATGTTCAAATAATTCAAACAAATACGCTGCAAAATTAGTAACAATAGTTGTTTTTAAAGCTATCCATCTATTCCTACCCTATATCCGAAATAAATATGTATATCGTGACGCTGACAGATAGAAAGGTAGGAATACAAAAAGAAAAAGTTGTATTTGCAATATCAGCATATGTCAATCGTAACAAATGCACGGAACAAAACTCAAAGTAAACATTTTTAACATGATGTGTGAAATTGTACTTTAGCTATTACTATAGTTTAGTTCTCTGCAGTTGCTTGTACAGAATGTCCTGAAAACTTCGAGGTCCATAACATACTCACTCACTCGAACCATTTTAGGTGAGCGGACAGAAAAGGAAGTTCCTCACAGGCAGCTCTCGACTTCACAACAGTTCACTCACTGTTATAAAATTTACATTACCAAAAAGTGCAATTTCTGGGCTGTTGATTTGTGTATTGAACGTTGAAAACAGAAATGATTTGTGACTAGAATGCGCAAAGTCAAGTTGTACATTACGACAGTCTGAAAATGTTATCCAAAATTTATGAATTTAGCGCATTTAGCAGATGTAGGATTTAGCAGATTTAGCAGATTTAGTTAAAACGCTTATATTACATTTTTTGGATTTATTGGATTTAGGCGCGCGCTAAATCCGTTAAATCGGCTAAATCTTGGTATTTTGGATAACAGATTTAGCAGTGCTAAATCCGCTAAATCAAATGCAGTAAATTCATTTTGAATAAGAGGGATAGTTTTGACCCTGGTCTAAGTCTACAGAGACTGCCTTTATGCGTTTCAACTAATAAATTTAACGTATAATTGTTGCTTGTGACAAATTAAATTGATTTATTTTCAATTTTAACCGAAGCTCACGATCATTATTACAGCATCCAACACCAATAATTCGCAATTTCACAATTTGATTCGGCAATAAAATTTTAGTTTTTCCACTTTAGTTGTTAATTACGCTGTGTACCATTGCTAACAACACTGCTTAAATGACTGAATGCATGTACAACCGGATTGAAAATGCGCGGATCGCTTTGGCTTTTTGTAAAAATTTTGAATCTACAAATAATGTTTGTTCTGAGTTTCTTTATGTTTTATAGCGCGCACGCACATCGAGAAGTGTATACTCTAATGTGCCCAGGATATGCTGAAGGTAATAGATAGATAATAGTTACTGGTGACTGAGCAGCTAAAGTTTGTGTTCTGAACATAAAATTAAAAATTTTGATCAGTAATTTTGTGCTGCTGCTTAGTAACAGGTTTGCCGACGTCATTTCGTTAAGTGACACTACTCGAGTACGCGTCTGGTTTCACCACCGAGGCCCCAATCAAATTGAGGTTGAAATCAAAGAGTTTGCTGGAATAGCTTTAGGTAGGTTAACAGCTCAACTAGCTGCGTTATTATAGTTGATTTAAATATCTTTTACTATTCAGTAGTTGTTTATATAATGTTTAGTAAAGTATATTCAGTAGAGCAATTCTAACCACTGAACCTTAAGTTTTATTAGTTAATGCAACTGAAAAAAATAGTAATCATAGTTTGTGTTGACGCAGCCACCCATTTTTAAAACTACAAACTAAAATTTTGACGTTTAAATAGACAATAAATATTATAATATATTTACATAATATAATGGGGTCATGCCAGAATTTAGCTAGCTTGGGGGAGAATTGTTTTCCAGTTTCGCCAGTTTTTCGGTTTTCTGCCGGTGCAGACGGATCACGTAAATATACTCGATCTCCAACAGAATATCTAGCTAGATTAGCTTTCTGCTGAGCCCCTATGGGTGGATTTCACAAAGGTGGTTTTACTAAACCATGGTTTTACGTACGTTTTTATATGATTTGCACGTAATTTCATTACGAAATATCGCCTGATTCGTTACGAATTTCCTAGATTTTCTAAAACCATGGTTTTAGCTCAGTTGAAATTTCAGCAAAACAGAGACCTGCTATGCTGCAGGTTTGAAATTTCAACTGAGCTAAAACTATGGTTTTAGAAAATCTAGGAAATTCGTAACGAATCAGCCGATATTTCGTAATGAAATTACGTGCAAATCATATAAAAACGTACGTAAAACCATGGTTTAGTAAAACCACCTTTGTGAAATCCACCCTATATGTTTACTGCGGTTATTTGCCGATCGTTTTTTATGTAGCTTAGACAAACCGCTACATAACTGCGAGAAATCCCGGGTTTCGGACCAGTTATGTAGCGGTCTGTCTAAGGGCCTATTCCTTTACCGGATTGAAGGTTTAATTATAATCGGACTAAACGGTTTAAAAATTATGCTCAAAAATGCCATTCCAAAACCTCCGGATTAAACGGACTTAACTTTTAGTGCGCTGCTTTTTAGTCGGACTAAACGGACTTAACTATGCACGCTAATGTTAAGCGTGCATGTTAAATCCGTTTAGTCCAGTGGTAGTTTAGGAATGGGTTCGGACTAAAATTAAGCCGCAGACTTATTTTAAACCGTTTAGTCCGTTTAGTCCGACTTGTCATTCCAAAACCTCGGACTAAAATAAGTCCAGTCCGTTTAATCCGGTAAAGGAATAGGCCCTAAGCTATATAAAGAACGATCGGCAACTAACCGCAAGCCAGCATTAAAGCAAACGCGAAAACACAAATCTACACAAGTCTCAGGTCAGTAATGGTCTTTTGCTCAAAATAACTTTGTAAGCTTGCAACTTATCTACAAGTCCAGATAAGTTATTAGTTATCAGGAAAGTTTTGTCAGTTATCATGTGCAATAGGCATGAAAAACTGATGAGTAGTGACTCTTAGCAGTGTTGGTATGTGCTTGTGAATTTCAGAGAAGTTCTCAGTAAGTGTGGCACCGCTGTCCGTCCGCATGGTGGAAGGGTTCACTCATTGCTGCGCGCGACACGAGGGAGCAATGATGTATGACGCGGGTGAGTGCTCGCTGGCCGTGGGCATTGCCTTTCCAGGCAGCAGGCCGCAGACCGTGGGCGAGGAACAACGCACCACCCTCTTCAGCAGCACAAGAGACGGCAAGAACAGGTCACCTTTATTTGCAGGGTGTAATGCAGAAAGTCTATTTCAGTCATTTAGAACATACGTTAGAACGTTGTGCTTAGACTGTGTTTAGCTAAGACTGCCTTTATGCATTCCACCGTTATTGTCGTAATTTTTTTGTTCTACGAAATTTTGACGAGCGGATTATATTATTTAAGTACTCAATTAGTTTATCAAGGAAAATATTACATTAGGGCTGCATTTTATCACGGTGGTTTCTAAAATCACAGTTCGACCGAACATTTCATACGAAATTATTTTAAGTCGGGTAATTTCTAACGTAATGTTCTGAAAAAATTATGCTGACTGAGCACTTATTCAACCAAATTGCTCAAATTCGGTTTGAATCATAGTTAAACCACTTATAGAAGAAAACATGGCTTAAACTGTTTCTTACGAAAAATGTATAGTTTTTCAAAACCATAGTTTTAGTCAGTAAAATTAATAACATTTTAGCATAGATAGAAACTTGATAGATAAGAAATTGGGTAACCAGCGTGTCAGCGTCAAAAAAAGCGCTATAGAGGCTATTTGCGTTATAACCGCCATCGAAGGTTCTATATGAGCTATTTGCGTTATAGCGCCATGCAGAATGCATATAAATACGTATAAATCTGCTACTAAGCGGGCCTCTCATTGTAACAGACTAACAGTGCTGTAAGGAAACCTATTGCAATAATATTTCATTGATTGTTCATTAGCGCGTCGGCACCAGGAAAATACGAACTTCACATGGCGTTGGCAACCAGCCTTGGTTGTTATCGTTGTCAGTGCGGTGCCCATTTAACATGATGAATTGATTCATGTTGTATGTACATGCGGTCGCAAACATGATTTAACTTATAGTTTTATCAGCTGCAGCTAGATTACAGGTTGTTTGGTAAAATATCGACAAATTTTACAGAGCGTCTGTGGCTGACCGATACTTCAGCTGCAGTTGACATACATAGTACATAATTTTAGAACCAGAATTCGGCGAAAAATTTGGTGAAGAAAGGTCGCACGCGGCAGGCGGAGTAGACTAATAAGACTAACACTAGCCTGGAGTGTAGCTACATAGAACAAACAACGCCACATAATCTTTTGATTCCAAATTTAAATTTGTTTTTAATCATTAGTGCCAACATTGTTGGCTAGAAAACGAGACTGAGCTGAGAGTGGTCGCTCGTGCGCTTGTGCTCTTAAAAAATGTTAAAATTCAAACTATTTTGGTGCCGCGTTTTATATTCGAAGAATATCCTCGGAAGCGTATTGAATTGAACCCTACTCGCAAAACGAGCTTGTTATTTAACGTATTAAAGTTCATTACGTTACTCCGGATGCAGAGTAAATGACTCCGGAATCGCGCTCATATTAGCCATCAGTTAAATTGGATACTTAACGGGGGACTAACGGGAATCAATGACTCTGACGTTACGTAATGAAATTTAATTTATTTACCTATTCAATTCAATGACATTTCCAATTTATTGGACTGGTGACGCCATGCACATACATTAGTAAGAGTATGACATTCTTCCCATTGGTAAGATTAGATGCGTTGCACAGTTATCAGTTAAAAACTGAACCTACCTAGAATACCTAGGCCGCTTTTATAGATACACGTTCTTAACCACCTTGTCGAAATTAGCTTTTCAGAAAAACCTTGGTTTAGGCTATGTGATAAAATCTGCCCTAAGTGTGCTCACACATAATGACAAAACACTCCCGCCAGGTAGCATTTGTGCGCCGCGCTGAAGCGTTTCTTATCAGTGCGCACAAAGTCAGTAATTGGTATATGTTTGTCGCAAAGTGCATGCTTCATGTTTTAGATACTCGGGGATGAATTTTAACGCGGATACGACGGTAAGCGTGGGTGAACTGAGCATTGGGCAACAGGTGGATGTGATAGTGAAGTACTGGGTAACCGACGTAAAGACGATGGGACGCAAAATGGCAGACATCGCCTCGGCCTCCATCATTGTGCAGCCGGCCCCTAACGCATACCGCACAACTCAAACGCTTTACGTGCACGTCCCGACCACCAACAGTATGCCCGCGGGCTGCTCAGTGCAAATGGAGTTGCTGGCCAAGTGCGCGAGACTAGGGGTGGCGCGTAGTCCCAAGCGCACGGGCAGAGGCAGAGGCAGCCGCCCCAAAAGAATCAACGCAGCCAAGGGGAGGGGTCGGTGGCCCAAGGGACGTCCAGGTCGTTTTCCCAAGGGACGTCCAAGTCGTTTTTCCAAGGGACGTCCCGGTAGCTTTCCCCGTAGAACAACCAAACGTGTGAAGCGCGTGAAACCGAATTGGAAGAGGCAGGACAAAAATGGTCGTAGAAAAAAATTCCCAGTTCTTTGGTAAAACAGAAGCAAATGGAACACATCCAGAACAAACAGAAGAACAATTAGGTAATTCTTTCGTATGCACACAATCCGCACCAAATGAGAGCTATTAAGGATGCATCAAAATCCGTAGTCCAACACCGATTTTAAACTCAGACTGGAAATTCAGTTTAATGTCAAATTGCGTGCAGAGTGTGCGCATACGGAAAAGTTACCTATAACAAACAGTTATATTGTGGCTTTTAAATTAATACGAGTAACATCCAGCTTAAATAGTTACTAAAACAAATCTAATATGCAGACGTGTGGTTTAGACCAAACTTTAACCCAGTTTTTTTGTGCGACTGCCCCTCTGAACAATCAGTCAAATTTGTACCTACTCGTTACTCACAAGCAAACGCACAATTGTACCTGTTGGTCTGCAACCAAATAGGTATATAATTGTGGTTCTGGAAACTAACACTGAGCTTAAATTGCTGCTGAACTCTATGTGAGTACGTTTATATAAGTTTAAGCTAGCATACTTTGTGGACTTGCAACAAGATCAAGCGTGCTTTCATGTATGTATTCGTACGTATGCTTTGTATGGATGCTCACCTCCGAGGGTGTGCAAGGGTATCGAGTATTGCATCGCCGCACTGGCGCTTTTGAGTGCGTAAGAATAGGTGCCATGATGCACTTGCATTACCAATTCTTATCACAGCACGATTTAATATTTACAATCTGATCGAAGTGATGAAACCAATTAACTAGTCAGCCGCTCCAATCAGTAAGGTCGCTGTGAAGCCAGTTATCAGCAGCTGAATACTTATTGCTGTTATTGAAGTACTGTCACTGCTGCTGCGTTTTTTTAAGTTTGATTTGTTTTGTTTGTGTCTCTGGAATCCAACCACCACACAGTCGCTTAAGAGGATGTTCTACTGTCTGAATTAATTGGTTTCAAAGACAAACAATCCCTGCAAGTTGAAACACCAACAGATTAGTCAGCAATTGATGTGGAGTCACACAATGTGCACCGATTGTCACAACGCAATTGATGTTCACACAGTCGAAATTAAACCAACACCTTTAATTGCAGAACAGTGCAAAAAACTGTCACAAAGAATGGTGAAAAATTATTTAAAATCTCAGTTATTTATTACTGGTTTGTTTGTACTAATCAATTGTATCGACAAAATCTTCAGCCATCGGCACAAATACCACCATTTATTTATGATGATTTTTGGAACATTCATCTTCAACGTCTCGTTGGTCAAGCGCTATGAATTTAGCTTGAGATGCGAGTGATCCATGAAGAGGTTATGTGTATGTAGTTAGGCAATAAAGACTTTGGGAACGTTAGAGAAATGTGTGTATACGGGCAATAACTGGCCACTCAGCACAAGAGCGTACACATTGATCAGGTTCAGGTAATCCCGTTTTATTCCTGTATCCAATATATCGACCCGTGACCCGACCCAAGTCGCGGCTTGACACTCGTGGGTAGCCGCTTTGCATGTCGACCCGCGACTCATTTTGACCCATTTTAAAATGCCATGCCGAACGATTGGTTGTTTTAGCTGATGCCCAAGTCTAATTTTTAGTGCACACCTGGGAAAACTTTTTTGAAAAAGTGTTGTCCGTTCAAGTTCTCCGTTTAAAAGCTCTCCATTTAAAGTCTTCATTTAATAGTTCTCCGTTTATAGGTTTCCGTTTAAATGTTCTCTGTTTTTGAAAACGGAGAACTTTTAAAAGTTTAAAAAACCCTTATTCATCTAATCTTGAACTATTCAAAAGTTACACAATAACCTGTATGGAGCGATAATGAAGATGTAATAAATATGGTAGTGCGATACTTTAATACGCAATATTCGTAAAATATCAACTAAGCTGTTTAGATGAACTTTTAGAGTACGGAGTACTTAACATTTCTATGTATGTTAGAATTCGTCCCAAATAATTGTTTTAAAATAGTTGGAGTTATCCGTTAATTATGTAGTTCTAATTTAAAATTTTTCTCAAAATAATTGTTTTAAAGATTTATAGTTCTTCATATTAGATAAACAGGAAGCTCTCAAACGGAGAGGTTTAAACAGAAAACACTTTACTTACTTGGGTTACTTGGGTTCAACATCAATGTCAAAAGCTGGGCTTAGGGCGTACTTAAACGTAGAGATAACAAGTTCTTCTGCTGAGTGAGAAGTGGTTACATTGCGAGTCCAGAGTGTCTATATTCCAGAGAAAATATAAAACGCGGGGGGGGTTGGTTTTTTGGGTTGGCCAGTGTTTTTTCGTGTCTGTCTTTTGTGGGTTTTGGGGTGTTTTTTGGTTTGGGTGTGTTGGTTGTTTGGGGTGGGTGGTGGTGTTGTGTGGTGGGGGTGTTCGGGGGGAGAATCACCGACCCCTGATTCCGGAGTCAGACTCCGGAGTCAGAGTCGGAGTCATGATTCCATTGACGTAACGAACGTCAAAAGTTTTGACCATTAATCAGAAGTATCGGTTTCACCGGAATCAGTCTGACTCCAGAATCAGGGAGTCAGTTTGATTCCTGCTGACTCCGCGGGTTTTGTTATGCTGGCCAAGCTAGTGTTGTAAACAGGTGTATTTCAAATAGCAATATCAAAAAACTTCCTATTAGTTTGTTAGGGGGCACACACGCGAGAACAAATTAATCATTACGTAAAATAAATTTAAATTTTATAAAGTTGAATTTCTATTGTTGAAATTTTGCTCAACTTTCACAAAAACGAAAGTGACTTTAAAAATTTTATGTATGTAATATTATTATTTGTGCATGCTAATCACTGGAACCCCTCTGTTGAATATGCACGCATAAAAAGAAGTTTAAAAAGCGTGTCACTGCTCTAAAACTAAACTCTAGTTTGCTGGAGGGGGCTGTTTGTAGTATGTACACACATGGCAATAAATAATCTGCTCAATTTAAATTTTCTCAAGTTATTTTTAAATTTTTGCAGATAGCGCATATAGCAGATGCTATATAGCGCATATAGCACCTAAAATAGCGGCTATAGCGCATCGGAAAATAGCGCTTTTTCGGCAAATTATAGCACATTTCAAAATCCGAAAAATATCAAAGTGCTATAATAGCACAGCGCTATAATAGCGCATGGCAGGTGCTATTTTTTTCTGGAGGCGCTATTTTTACTTAAATAAAATTTTTATTTTATTCGATAGCGCTTATAGCACCTGAGGGTGCTATTTGCGCTATTTAGGCGCTATTTTGTGCTATCGGCTATTTTAATGAAAACTTTTGTACTTTTTAGTACGTATAAGATTTCTCAATTAAAATTAAGAAGTTTAACATTCTTTTAAACTTTTTGTTTGTGTTTTCATAGACGATATTAAAAAATAGCGCATATAGCAAAACGATAGCGCATCAAAGTGTTATAAGCGCTATTTTTTTCATAGGCTTAGAAAATAGCGCTTATAGCACCTGAGGGTGCTATTTGCGCTATTTAGGCGCTATTTTGTGCTATCGGCTATTTTAATAAAAACTTTTGTACTTTTTAGTACGTATAAGATCTCTCAATTAAAATTAAGAAGTTTAACATTCTTTTAAACTTTTAGTTTGTGTTTTGATAGAGGATATTAAAAAAATAGCGCATATAGCAAAATGATAGCGCATCAAAGTGCTATAAGCGCTATTTTTTTCATAGGCTTAAAAAATAGCGCTTATAGCACCTGAGGGTGCTATTTGCGCTATTTAGGCGCTATTTTGTGCTATCGGCTATTTTAATAAAAACTTTTGTACTTTTTAGTACGTATAAGATCTCTCAATTAAAATTAAGAAGTTTAACATACTTATAAACTTTTAGTTTGTGTTTTGATAGAAGATATTAAAAAATAGCGCATATAGCAAAACGATAGCGCATCAAAGTGCTATAAGCGCTATTTTTTTCATAGGCTTAAAAAATAGCGCTTATAGCACCTGAGGGTGCTATTTGCGCTAATTAGGCGCTATTTTGTGCTATTGGCTAATTTATTGAGTAGGCGCCCACCCCCCCTCCCCCCCGGGGTCGGGTTTGTAGGGCTTTCCATCCCTCGCTCCTATTAGTCAAAATTGTAGGCAATTACCCAACATAACTTTCCATTCTTCGCTCCTATTGGTTACGCAAAATGAAACCCTAGAAGGGTAAAAAGATTCAGTAGGCGCCCACCCCCCCCCACCCCCCCGGGGTTGGGTTTGTAGGGCTTTCCATCCGTCGCTCCTATTAGTCAAAATTGTAGGCAATTACCCAACATAACTTTCCATTCTTCGCTCCTATTGGTTACGCAAAATGAAACCCTAGAAGGGTAAAAAAATTCATAAAGTATTCTCCAGCATATTAATATTCTATTAAAAACAGATCATTAAAGGAAATAACCAAAAAACATAGATAACTTACTTGTTAAGCAGGAAAAGAACGGGAAATAGTTTGAAGCAATAATGAGTTAATAATCATAATAATATAAAAATAATCAAGTCCAAGCAGCGTCCAAGCGCCTAAATAGCGCAAATAGCACCATCTGGTGCAATAAGCGCTATTTTTTAAGCCTACGAAAAAAAAGCGCTTATAGCATTTTGATGCGCTATCGTTTTGCTATATGCGCTATTTTTTATATCGTCGACTAGAACACTAACAAAATTTTAAAAATAATTTTAAAATTATTCTAATTTATCGAGGGACCGTATACTCATTAAAAAGGACAAAAATTTTCAATAAATTAGCCAATAGCACAAAATAGCGCCTAAATAGCGCAAATAGCACCCTCAGATGCTATAAGCGCTATTTTTGAAGCCTACGAAAAAAATAGCGCTTATAGCACTTTGATGCGCTATCGTTGTGCTATATGCGCTATTTTTTTGTATCGTCGACTAGAACACAAACAAAAATTTAAAAATAATTTAAAACTTAATTTTTCTAATTTATTCAGGGACCGTATACTTACTAAAAAATACAAAACTCTTCAATAAATTAGCCAATAGCACAAAATAGCGCCTAAATAGCGCAAATAGCACCCTCAGGTGCTATAAGCGCTATTTTTTAAGCCTACGAAAAAAATAGCGCTTATAGCACTTTCATGCGCTATCGTTGTGCTATATGCGCTATTTTTTTGTATCGTCGACTAGAACACAAACAAAAATTTAAAAATAAAAAAAAAAACTTTTAAAAATCTTTTTTTATTGAGGGATCGTATACGTGCTAAAAAGTACAAAACTTTTCAATAAGTTAGCCAATAGCACAAAATAGCGCCTAAATAGCGCAAATAGCACCCTCAGGTGCTATAAACGCTATCCAAGATCAGCATCACTACTTAAAGGGAAAATAACACAAACACCAATAGGCCAGCGTAGCTCAGTCGGTAGAGCGTTAAGCTAGTAATCTAGCAATGGGTGGTTCAAATCCCCCCTGGCCATTTTTCTGTAGAAGTTTCATCCATATCCAAAAAAAATAGCACATATAGCACCGTCGATAGCGCTTATAGCGCAAATAGCGCATATAGCACTCCCAAAAAGCGCTATAGCGCAAATAGCGCATATAGCACCTTCGATAGCGCATATAGCGCAAATAGCGGATATAGCACCACCAAAAGGCGCTATAGCGCAAATAGCGCATATAGCACCTTCAATAGCGCATATAGCGCAAATAGCGCATATAGCACCCCCAATAAGCGCTATAGCGCAAATAGCGCATATAGCACCTTTGATAGCGCATATAGCGCATATAGCACCCCCAATAAGCGCTATAGCGCAAATAGCGCATATAGCACCTTTGATAGCGCATATAGCGCAAATATCGCATATAGCACACCCAAAAAGCGCTATAGCGCAAATAGCGCATATAGCAAATTCCATAGCGCATATAGCGCATAAAAAAAGCGCTATAGCACAAAAAGTGCTATTTCGATTTCGCTTACACGCGTTCGTTACCATAATTTTATATTTCTTTATTTTTAATTTGTAATACAATTTTATTAAATGGGACCAAACTAATAATAACATGAGACTGCACTACATGAAGAAATATTCAATATTTCATTTCAATATGAAGTAGTTAAATATTTTGAATTTCAATATGAAGTAGTTAAATATATTGAATATTTGTTCTATACTAAATCTATTATGACTACATTGTGGTAAAAAATAAATAATAAATAAACACAAATTACATAATAAATGTATCTTACAATTTCGTATTTTTACCGTGTCAAATAAATAATAAGTAAAATTTCATTCATGAAAAAATTTGGTTTGGATATTTACGTCACATAACAGTGTTTATCCTTGACTACTAGATTGTCGTGGCATATTGTTGGTGGCTATTGAAGCAGTGACAAGCTTTTAAACTTCTTTTTATTATGCGTGTATATTCAACAGAGGGGTTCCAGTGATTAGCATGCACAAATAATAAAATTATATAAAATTTTTTAAAGTCGTTTTTGTGAAAGTTGAGCAAAATTTCACCAATAGAAAATTCAACTTTATAAAATTTAAATTTATTTTACGTAATGATTAATTTGTTCTCGCGTGTGTGCCCCCTAACAAACTAATAGGAAGTTTTTTCATATTGCTATTTGAAATACACCTGTTTACAACACTAGCTTGGCCAGCATAACAAAACCCGCGGAGTCAGCAGGAATCAAACTGACTCCCTGATTCTGGAGTCAGACTGATTCCGGTGAAACCGATACTTCTGATTAATGGTCAAAACTTTTGACGTTCGTTACGTCAATGGAATCATGACTCCGACTCTGACTCCGGAGGGGTCTGACTCCGGAATCAGGGGTTTCAATTGTGAAATTTGTTAAAAATTTTCACAATTGTAAAATTGAAAATTATAATTGTTACAATTGTGAAAAAATTTTGTTGCAGATTAACATTTGTAACACTTGTAACACTTGTAAATTCAAATTCATGTCAAAGGGGCCAAAAGCTCCAAAAATTTTTTGGGTGATTTTTTTGGTATTAGATTTTTAATATTCTTGCATAGTAGCTTTTATTAAATTACTTTTTATTTTCTTATTTTCTTATTGTTAATTTTTTTAATTTTACGTTTGATGGTTTGTTAGTGATGCCGTTATTTAAATTTTTTTTTCATTCGACCCCACAGAATTGCAGCAGTTTACTAAAAAAATGAGCGGTTATGCAAGTATCATTGAGAAAGGAGCAACTGCGTCTAAAATGAAGATGTTTTTACATTGTGCAGTTATTTTGCTATCAAATCTGGAATTCTGGAATTTATATATTTGAAATGCCACAATAAGGGTCTCGAGTTATTTATGACAAAACTTTATTATTTGCCGGCCATGATCAAAAAAACTTTCAAATAATCCTACCAACCAAAGCCAACAAACTAAGATAAAAAGAAACAGTGATTGACTTTTCTAGAATTTTGTGGCGAATACGATTTCCACGTAAAATGGATTTGAGAAGAACCCCTAGTCAAAAAGTTCTAAAAACTTGTTACAATTCGCAAAGGATGCAAAAAAGCATATATAAGGTCACTTTAAAACAGGGCCCTTAGCGTGCCCATACGTGGCTAAATATATTTGTAATCAATAATATAACATGCTAAGGATGTGACTATTGAAGCTTAGATGAAAAATTTTCAAATTTAACACATAAAATTTAAAGAATAAGCGTTGCAAACAAATTTGACGGTGAAATTAGCTCTTGTAAAAAATAGCCTACATTTGTAACAAATTAAATTTTACAAGTGACTTGGTGCAACAAAAGTGGCAATTTTTTTATTATTTTGTAAGATTTGTAACACTTGTAACACTTGTAAGATTTGTAAGTTGAGGAACAAAATTTGCAAATTTACAAACATTACAAGTGTTACAAGTCTTACAATTCTCACAATTACAAACGTTACAAATTTGTAAGACTTGTAAATCGATGCAACAAAATTCAACTTACAATTGTTACAATTGTAAGATTTGTAAGTTGGTGCAACAGGCCCCAGGGGGTCGTTGCACCAAATTACAAATCTTACAATTGTAACAATTGTAAGTGCAAAACCAGGTGATTCGTTACGACTTCATTATATAATTTCGTTACGAATCACCCTAATTTTCCACTTACAATTGTTACAATTGTAAGACTTGTAAGTTGGTGCAACGACCCCAGGTCGCAGTGTTCTATTAGCTCTAACGTTTGTGTCGGTTTGCAACGCTGAAGAAGGTATTCCACGTCAGCTCGCGCTATTCTTGATAGCGGTAGCCAGCGTACGTATCTAACGACAGCGGTAATGGAACGATTACAACTAAAACCTATTAAACTTTATCTGCTGGGGGTTTGGACTGGATAGGACGACAGCTGAAAGGGCTCCAATCTTTGGTTGATGTCAAAGTTAATGTTAAAGGTCAAAAGGATGGTCTTTACTGTAGTGCCTACAATTACTGCAGCAATTACAAAGCTTGCGCCCGTGCCACTCGACTTTTTCTGTGCTGCAAACTTTACAATTAGCCGAGCCTTTAGCTAGTTTTACCTCAGAGGTTACTGTTGACGTGCTTATCAGAGGGGATGTCTATTTCAGTATTGTACAGCAAGAGCGCATGGACAAAACTGTAGATTTCATCCTTCGGAGCACAATTTTAGAGTTGGTTCATACGCGAAAAGTTTAGGGTGAAGGATTTTGTTTACAAATTTACTGGAAATACAACTTTATGTCTACTTGCACCGATTAACATCGAACAGCCTTATTCAGAAGGACAACTGAGTCATTTTTGGGATTTACAGCTACGCTTTTTTTCAGTTGACATTTCTTTCGTTTTCTTTCTCGTTTTCGTTTTCGTTTTCCTTTCGTTTTCCTTCATTTTAGTTTTTCTTTTCGTTTTCGTTTTCTTTAGTTGTCAATTCTTGACAACTTGGCTAGATTAACTGAGAAATTTTGTTTAAGCCGACAAAGGGATTCGTAGCAGCTGAGGCAAGACACTGCACCCCACGCGGTTGCAAACAGGGTTCAATGTTTGCACTTTACAACTTTGCAATGTTACTCATGACAAAATATTTTTTAAACCCTGAGACCGACCGTGTTTTTCATGATAAATTAACTAAAATGAAAGCCTAAATATATTTAAAAAATTATTTATTTACATATATATTGACACAGTATTTATTAAATTTTTGAGTGTTTTTAACTATCTATTTCAGTTGAAATTTTTTATTTATGCATATTCTATATTAAGAGTAAATATGCCAAATAAATAAATATTGGCAATAATGAGCAAATAAACTTAAAATTCAGCACCCTCTTTCGATGAAAATATTCGAATAAATTTTCAGCTAGATTCTGATACAGCTGCTCATAATTTGTCTTTTGCTCGTAATTTTCGCAAAACTTTGTTGCGCAAGCCGAAAAAGATTGGCATAGCTTCATTTAATTTTTTTCTTTTATTTTTCGTTTTCTTTTAGTTTTCGTTCATTTTAGTGTCAACTGAAAAAAGAGAGTAGCTGTAGAAACAATTGGTATTACGGTCAAGTATCGGATGGCAATATTGTTTTTCCAAAAGTTTACCTTGTTTGTGATTGAAACTGAGGCAAAACTGTTCGATTTTAATTTGTATTTGCATTTCATTGTTTCGGCACAGCAACGAAACCTGTTCTGTACTCACGACTTGGTGGATGTCGCGTGTAAGCGCGCACCGGACACAGGATTTTACCACCCCCCCCCCACCCCTAAGCTCTATTAGCGCTATCTATTATGTCCAGTCTAAAGACGCCCGCACCCACCCCCAAATATAAACACTCTCCCCGCCCCCCCCCCCCCCAAAAAAAAAAAACCCTCCCTCTGATGTCATGACAGTAATGCTCCTGTAACAATCTCCATCCATCGTCAATTATAGCTGACAATATACGATACGGTAAAACGACCAAAGGCAACATTATTTAATGTATTTAATTTTAAGGTTCTCAAAATAACTTTTGACAGAAACTTGTACACTGTGATTTGTCTATTGTGCATTATACTGATAATGACTTAGTGATTATTTGGATTTTACTTGCTTCAATGTTTGTTGATGTTTGATTTTGTACGATTTGACGTTCATGTTGTCAATTTGATGTAATTAATATATTGATCAAAATCAATAAAATGAAATACAACTGTATTGATAAAAATACACTGTATATGATCACTTTTCGTCAAACTAACTATTTGTGTGTACCGTTTCTACGCTAATTAAAATCATTTTTCGTCACCCGTCACGAGTCCACTGCGTCCGTTTTATGCTTTTTTTTTGGTTTTTTTGTTTGTCGCGGTGACTTTTGCATTTTCTTTTCCATTTTTTTTTTGTTTTGATTGATGAATTATCTCCGACTTTTCTTTTTTTTTTTATTTGATTTTTTTTTGTATTTTAATTATTTTTTAAAAAATTGGATAGTTTGTCCATATTGTATACAACTACAGCTAAAAATTTTCACCCAGCGCCATGTTTAGAATACAAGTAATCGGGTAACAGGACCTTCATCTCAGCCCGACCTATAAAGTTCTTTGGCCTGTTTTCATTCTAAAACATTTGAAAAATAAATTTGAAACAAATTAGACGAATTATAAAGAGGTCTGGAATATCCATAAGTAGAACATTGAAAGTTTTCAGGTAGAAAAGATCAAATCGAACTGTTTTTAGCAATGATTTTGAACAAGCTCTTCTGCTGAGTGAGAAGTTGTTACATTGTGAGATTTGAGTGTAAATATTCCAAAGAAAGTATCAAACGCGGCCATATTTTTGCGGATAAAATGATTTTTAATTTCTAAATTTCTGTACACATTTTTTCTGCTGAGTAGCTCCTAAGTCTTTCAAAACAGTAAAAATGGTGAAATGTAAACACGTTTTGAAAGTGAAAAAAACCATAGTCAAAACTACTGTAATTTTATATAAAATGCAAGTCTCACCGAGATTTGCACTCGGGTCACTGGATTTCAAATCCAGAGGCTAACCATTGCACTATGAGACGGACTAGTGTTAATTAACACTAGAATTTCTACCTACCTAGATTAACGTAGTACTTTAAAATTCTGAATATAGTATATACGGGGCCCCTTCAGGGGCCGCGTAAAAACAGAAACAAGTAAAAAGTTAACTGCAAAAGTAGTTCAGTGAGTGAGAAGTTAGAAGGGTTAACGTTTGACAACATTAGGCCTGTTGCGCATTAAAAACTAATCGCAAACAAAAAGTACGTAAATATTAAGAAGAGCATGACACTTTTCATATTATGTCTTGGGACAGTCGTCCATGGTGAGGTCTGAGTGTCACAATTCCAGAGAAAATATCAAACGCGGCCATTTTATGTGGACAAAATTATATGAAATCCTGTTATTCATTTGCACAGATTTACTGCTTAGCCGTTCCAAAGTCACTCATACAAAAATTGATAAACACGCTCTAATTTAAAAGTAGAGAACCGCATCTGTTGATTAAAGAGTTTCTTAACTCAGTTGCTGTATCTATATTCCAAAGAAAGTAAAACGCAGACAGTTTAATTTTCGAAACAACACTGCGTTCATAAGCTATATGAGTACAGATCAGCGTTACATAGATGACAAAAAGTAAAATTCATAAAAAGCAGCATTTGTTTTTAGTACTAGTTAAAAAAGCAACTATTGGGCAAAAAAATGTGCAAAAAATTGCCAATTAAAAGTTAAAAAATAAAGCTTGAATTTTCAAAAAGCGCCGAAACCCGGGATCGAACCAGGTACCTGTAGATCTGTAGTCTAACGCTCTATCAACTAAGCTATTACGGCTTTTATTTTCTTTACTTAAAAGTCTGTAACTATTGTGATGACTGATAAATACTATGTAGCGTGAGATAACATTTATTTTGATGTGTCAACCTGATTTCCAGAGATAATCATTGGTAAACCATTATTTTTTAAAACGTATAAAATTCTTGTGAAAACGAAGTCTCGTGTCACAATGTGTGCTAAGTGATCATTGCTAAAACCACGATTCCCCTGCACGGTCCCAATAAATTCAATATATCAGTTATTTATAGTGACGGTCACGAAGCGATGGCTCAGATAGTAGAGTTTCTGATTATTAATCTGAAAATTGACGGTTCGATTCCTTCTCCGTTTTTTTTGAAGCTTCAATTTCATCAGTTTGAGATGGATTTAATGCGCTGTTATTATATGCATATAATAGATTATATAGGTAGTGCAGTGCATATAACATGGCGTTATCAGCAGTCTGATGACCGACACATTACTACAGCAAAGGTAAGAGCAAACACACGCACACAACACAAAAGGTAGGCATGCTGTCAGGTAAGTGTGTTAATTTATAGATTATGCAAATCCTATACAAACCAAGTATAAAGTACCTGTTGCGCCAGGAAAAATAGATTGTCTGGGAGTTGTAACGGGTACCTCTTACACTCGAAGCGAGAATCGCACTACTAGTCTACCGAGATACACTTTGATCTCAAGTAAGAAGTGTGGGGGTTCGAATCCCCACGTTCTCAAGCTTTTGCATTCTGGTTCTTCTGCTTGCGTCTTTTCGTTAGCAAAAATCAAAAATTGACCAACCTGCCTGCGTAGTATATTACCGTAGGAAATTACATAGGAAGTTTGTGATACGACAAGCCATGACAATTTATTCAAAAGCATAAACATAGAACAAGAGTCCGGCAGCGGTCTACGCACACACACATACGCATGCACGTTATACGCGAACGCACAGACAAAAGCAGTCACTGGGTACGTATACTAAGCCACCTTACGTATACTTTGCATAAGTTATTTTATTCAAAACCTCAAGATGTCAAAATACTAATTGACGCAATTGTTTAAAAAGCAACGTTCTTCTGTGCTCTCACTTACAATGTCACCTTTCGTTTAGCTTGATGGTTGTCCAATATTTTGTGCATTTTTCTGTACTATTGAGGTAGTTTCGGCAATGATTAGCAGATAATTGATGTATTTTGCAGCTTAGTGACTGTGACACTCGTTTTGGGCCCAAAGCGCCAGCACTTTGGCTTGGAAGAAACCTATAAACATTTCAAATTTACAGTATAAACAAATTGATTGCTTGAGAACTGCTCAGTCATTGACTTAAATAATAGACCTTTTTTGCAGTGCAACGTCAGTAAAAATTACAATAGTAATGTACATTCCTGACGCCATTCAGGAAAACATAGTTATTGAATTGTTAGCCGAAATTGTGCAGTAATCCTCAAGGTTGTGGTAGTGCCGGTGCCGGATAGTACCTTGAATTAGCTTAATCTTTTTCCATGAATAGCTTTACGCTTCACTGGAAATTTGTAATTGTTTTGTTTAATGCCCAAACAGTACTAGCTGCAGAACTAACTATTGTTAATAAATAACACTAATGACAATGTGCAACTTCTCAGTTTCCAACCAAGCCAGTCAGTTGTGACCAGTAGCTGTTCCGAAGTCAGCCTCTAGCAAGTGCACTTTACAATGACTCCGCTGTTGATTGTGGTCGCTGCTATTGCTGCAAGTTTACAACCAGTACATTCTTATGTGGCACCGTACACAGAAAAAATACATATTTACTGCACCGGTTCTAACAATGGTACGTTGTTGTATCAAGTCACTAATCTGAAATACCTATGATTTTGTTTGTGTGTGCAAAAATATCTATTGTATGTATGCTGTGTATTACTATTGTATTGTATTTTATGTTGTGTGTGAATTTGTTTTGTGCGTGAGCTAAGCTGGCCTTCCAGCTAAATTTTTTGTTAGTTATTTTGAGTTACTGAAAATCCGAAAATAGCAGAATAGCTGATTTTATCAATTACTTTTAAAGCTATTAAATTAGTTTTTCAAATCACTATCACGCTTTTTGTGTCAAAAAAGTATATAATGATTCCAAATAGTTTTAGAGGAAATTTTAAGAGCGCAACGGTTACCAAATCTTTTACTATGTACTTTTGTCCGTAAGACGGTCCCTTAATCCAGATTGCGGATATAACTTGTAATCCCCATGGGGGTCCCCGCGCGTCCCCATGCGGATCCCCATGGGGACGCAGGGGGACTCGCATGGGGACGCGTGGGGACGCAAGGGGATCCCCATGGGACGCTTTTTGTGTCAAAAAAGTATATAGTGATTCCAAATAGTGTTAGAGGAAATTTTAAGAGCGCAACGGTTACTAAATCTTTTACTATACACTTTTGTCCGTAAAACGGTCCCTCAATCCATAGACGTAATTTTCAAGTAGCTAACTCTACAAAGTTAGTCAATCCAGGACGCAAACAACTGCACCAATTATATATGTATATGGCTGCCATTACAGCAGTGTGGGTGCCCTGACCTGCAAAATTGACACATGAGATAACCAAACAAGCACTTTTGTTACCGAGCGTACATATTTCCACATGACGAACATAAGTATTATTTTACCTCATCGGTAAAATTAGGTGCGGCAGGCAGTAGGCACCAAAATTTTTTGACGGTAGTTCCAATTTCGGATATATGCAATGTTAAATTCGATAGTACTGACCTTCTGTTCGACGATTACGTCTCACGTAAGTGCCTGTACATACAGTTTAAAATTCACATGTAAGTTAGATACTAATGATTACTAATGTTTATTACATTTCACGCAAATTTTCAAAAAGCGCAACTTAAAAACATTTTACACTAGCCTGTATTCTTCGTCGAGAAAGAATCAAAACAATTATTTTCGTGGTTGTTAAAGTCACTGTACCACTGCATTCACACGTTTTATCTCTTCACATGTGACATGTAATCAAGGTAATGTGAACATCTGCGTCGACGTTGTTGTAGATAAATATCGATTGCAAGCCTGCTATTGTCCATTATTCTGCACACGCACATACAACCATTTGCCACAAGCACACACACGCAGACACAACCACACAACGTGCGCGCTGCACACAGCACGTGCATGAGCTAGCCTGCACTCTGCTGGCTTCAGTGATGCACTGAAACTGAGCATGATTTACATGCATTTCAGTCTCAGTGCATTAACTGAATTTAGTATGCACGGCCGCTGAGCCGGCCGCGGCAAAACGATAGCGCATCAAAGTGCTATAAGCGCTATTTTTTCATAGGCTTAAAAAATAGCGCTTATAGCACCTGAGGGTGCTATTTGCGCTAATTAGGCGTTATTTTGTGCTATTGGCTAATTTATTGAGTAAGCGCCCACCCCCCCCCCTCCCCCCAGGTTGTTGGGTTTGTACGGCTTTCCATTCCTCGCTCCTATTAGTCAAAATTGTAGGCAATTACCCAACATGACTTTCCATTCTTCGTCCTATTGGTTACGCAAAATGAACCCCTAGAATGGTATTGGTTACGCAAAATGAACCCCTAGAGTGGTAAAAAGATTCAGTAGGTGCCCACCCCCCCCCGGGGTTGGGTTTGTAGGGCTTTCCATACCTCGCTCCTATTAGTCAAAATTGTAGGCAATTACCCAACATCACTTTCCATTCTTCGCTCCTATTGGTTACGCAAAACCCTAGAAGGATAAAAAGATTCATAAATAAATAAAAAGATTCGTAAATAAAGTAATCTCCAGCATATTAATATACTACTAAAAACAGATCATTTAAGGAAATAATCAAAAAACATATATAACTTACTTGTTAAGCAGGAAAAGAACGAGAAATTGTTTAAAGCAGTAATGAGTTAATAATCATAATAAGATAATAATAATCAAGTCCAAGCAGAGTCCAAGCGCTTAAATAGCGCAAATAGCACCATCTGGTGCAATAAACGCTATTTTTTAAGCCTACGAAAAAAATAGCGCTTATAGCACTTTGATGCGCTATCGTTTTGCTATATGCGCTATTTTTTTATATCGTCGACTAGACCACTAACAAAATTTTAAAAATAATTTTAAAATTATTCTAATTTATTGAGGGACCGTATACTCACTAAAACGGACAAAAATTTTCAATAAATTAGCCAATAGCACAAAATAGCGCAAATAGCACCCTCAGATGCTATAAGCGCTATTTTTTAAGCCTACGAAAAAAATAGCGCTTATAGCACTTTGATGCGCTATCGTTTTGCTATATGCGCTATTTTTTTATATCGTCGACTAGAACACAAACAAAAGTTTTAAAATACTTTTAAAATTCTTCTAACTTATTGAGGGACCGCATACTCACTAAAAAGGACAACAATTTTCAATAAGTTATCCAACAGCACAAAATAGCGCCTAAATAGCGCAAATAGCACCCTCAGGTGCTATAAGCGCTATCCAAGATCAGCATCACTATTTAAAGGGAAATTAACACAAACATCAATAGGCCAGCGTAGCTCAGTCGGTAGAGCGTTAAGCTAGCAATCTAGCAATGGGTGGTTCAAATCCCCCCTGGCCATTTTTCTGTAGAAGTTTCATCCATATCCAAAAAAATAGCACATATAGCACCGTCGATAGCGCTTATAGCGCAAATAGCGCATATAGCACTCCCAAAAAGCGCTATAGCGCAAATAGCGCATATAGCACCTTCGATAGCGCATATAGCGCAAATAGCGCATATAGCACCCCCAAAAAGCGCTATAGCGCAAATAGCGCATATAGCACCTTCGATAGCGCATATAGCGCAAATAGCGCATATAGCACCCCCAAAAAGCGCTATAGCGCAAATAGCGCATATAGCAAATTCCATAGCGCTTATAGCACAAAAAGTGCTATTTCGATTTCGCTTACACGCGTTCGTTACCTGCACGTCAGTACTGTCATGTATTGGCACATGCGGAATGGTAATATATGTGATAGTTCGAATATAGTAGTGAATTTTCTTTTTTGAAAAAATTTTATATATTTATTCAGCCCAGCATGCGGCCCGAATAGCCACCGACGCGGATCGGCTTGCTAAAGTTTTTTAAAAAGAAACATCACCTATAAGAAGTGGCTGTCTCGTTAGCTTACAATTTGTCTTGTAACTATGAATGTTTAGCAATTCGTGCTTGCCACAGCCACAGTGCAGTGTGACTTCTGGTTCTGAGCCTACGTATTTTCCATTATATAGTAAAGCCACATACTTGTAAAATTGTGCCTGTGATAAAGTCCATTTTACTTTTATCGCACGGTTTTTCTCGACTGAGAGAAAATTAACAATTTGAAACTATGTGAGCATTAAAAATTCGAAGTGAGGCTTGTATAATTTCAGACTCTTGAGATTTGAGCAAAATGTATTATGTTTATTAAACAATCACGAAGTCAATAATGTGTACGCAAAGTGGCTACATTGTGCGTGAGTGTGTGCCTGCGTTCCTGTATCACTTTAATAACAATTGCATACAGTTTAATTTTGTCTAGATAGACTCACGTTCACGTGAGATATGCAAACGAGCCCTTGTGTGTGTACTTACGTACGTACATTGTCAACACAAACATACATACAATGAGAAGAGCTGGTGAACAGACGCAATTCTAGAACACACTTACGTTCACCTACACCCTCACAATCGCACTGATCAAAGCACACACAAACTCACACACAACTCACTCTGAGTTACACGTTGTTATTCCGAACAGCTCATTCTAAAGAAGCCTGCTGCGCTGTGGCGCAGCAGGAAAATTAACTCATAGCAAGTTCTTCAGAGGCTGCATTTAATAAGATATGTAAAGGCCACGTTTTTTCCTGCTGCGTTGCTTTTGTCTCTGTTTCAACAAATACATATTTTTACGTTTCCATTGGATTGAAAATTCAAGTTAAAAAATTTAAGAAATCCTACTTTGTCCGATTAGCCGTTTTTGTTCGTTTTTGTGTGAAACTTTCTAATATCTAGGGCAAAAAAGTTAAACTTTAACTTTAACTTAAACTAAAAAAGTTAGGGGTGAAACTTTAACTTTAACTTTAACTTAAATAAAAATACCCTTACTTTAACTTTAAATAAAAGTTATTTTAACCCTTTGACGACCAGAGGTTCTCTATCTAGGAAGCCAAACTTTGACACCTTCCAGTTTTATGGCCATTGCTCGAGCTACGTGCGTCGTAGAGAGCTGGCGAAACCACCATTCGATAGACAATTCAATGGTGAACAAAACATAATCAGTCGACTAAGGGTCTAGGACGCACCGTTTTTGTGTTATAAGCGCTCAAAGATGAAAGTTTGTGCAAATTTTGCGCCATCGCTCAGGCATAATATGTACCTCACCCTAGAGTATTAACACGGCAACCGTGCGCCTATCATAGTTGACAGCTAAAAATAAACTACAATTTCCGCTCTATCTGATGCACAAAAAGCAGACTGCCAGAGTTGCGATCAAATATCATAATGAGGCTGGAAAGAAAATACTACTTTTGCGATGAAAAAAAGTCAAATTTTCACAGTGCTTAATCAAGCATAGGTTTTGTTGTATGGCAGCAGGACTAAAATTGGGCCCATAAATGCAAAGATCTGCGATTTCTAAAAAAACAAGTTGAAGATCAGTTGACTAGAATAAGCTAGCCAAGATTTATAGCCTCTTTTACGGCATCCACCATGTGTGGTACCTGAGGTTCCCAATGCGAGTCAAAGGGTTAAAAAAGTTATATAAAAGTCAGTGATTTTAGACTTACTTTAACTTTAACTTAAATTACCCCCTGAGCCTTACTTTAACTTTAACTTTAACTTAAATGAAATTGGCTTAACTTTTTTGCCCTACTAATATCTCGCAAATTGGGCAACGCCTATGGTCCGGCTTCGCCAGCAAAAAGATTTTCCATACAAATTTCTATCTGCTGCGCAGCAGATTTTGGTTCACGGAGTGAAAATATAGGTTTGATATTTCCAGGCCCCTTTTGCATTGGTCTTTGCTTGTTTCTGAAAAAATTTCGGGTCTTTCCGTTATCCTCTCAGCGTGGAATTTGAAATTCACTGAGCCGATGGCCCGATATAAATAATTTTCGCACTAATGGCATCCTCTTGACCTCAGAACCTCAAAAAAGCAAGTTTTAGAAAATATTAAAATTTTTCAAATATATTAAAATTTTAAAATTTTTCAAAAAGGCGGAGCTTTTCATCTTCAGAGTGTTCTAGACACAAATATTTGGGTATTTGACAACTAAAATTTTAAAAACTTTCTAAAATTTGAAATCTTAATATTTTTAAAAAAATTCTAATTTTTTTAAACTTTAATTTTTTTTAAAAGTAGCATTTTTGAAGTCAAGAGTAGTCCATTGGTGCACAAACTGTTCAAATCGGCTTAGTAAATTTTAAATGCCGGACTGGGTGGGGTGTGGATAACGGAAAACCCAAATTTTCTGGGTTAGGATTCCTTTTTGTCATCTGTTCAACCCTGTGGTACTCGTGCTGTGTCGTGTATGTATAGGCTATTTTAAATTGTTATAAATACATGGCTTATAGGTAAAGTCAATGAAGTAGAAATTTCACGTTTTAGATTTTTAAAAGTAGAAAACCCAGAGATTTTGTATATAGTAAAAGACATATGTAGTCGGATATAGGCAGAAGTGCAAGCCTACCAGCAATCACAAGGTGCTATGGCTTAACATTAGAATATATGAAGAACAATGACCTATCGTTCATTGAAAAAGTTTTATAGTCGCGCAAAATCGACTGCTTTCGCGACACTATCCCCTTAAGCCATAGCACCTTGTGATTGCTGGTAGGCTTGCACTTCTGCCTATATCCGACTACATATGTCTTTTACTATATACAAAATCTCTGGGTTTTCTACTTTTAAAAATCTAAAACGTGAAATTTCTACTTCATTGACTTTACCTATAAGCCATGTATTTATAACAATTTAAAATAGCCTATACATACACGACACAGCACGAGTACCACAGGGTTGAACAGATGACAAAAAGGAATCCTAACCCAGAAAATTTGGGTTTTCCGTTATCCACACCCCACCCAGTCCGGCATTTAAAATTTACTAAGCCGATTTGAACAGTTTGTGCACCAATGGACTACTCTTGACTTCAAAAATGCTACTTTTAAAAAAATTTAAAAAAATTAGAATTTTTTTAAAAGTATTAAGATTTCAAATTTTAGAAAGTTTTTAAAATTTTAGTTGTCAAATACCCAAATATTTGTGTCTAGAACACTCTGAAGATGAAAAGCTCCGCCTTTTTGAAAAATTTTAAAATTTTAATATATTTTAAAAATTTTAATATTTTCTAAAACTTGCTTTTTTGAGGTTCTGAGGTCAAGAGGATGCCATTAGTGCGAAAATTATTTATATCGGGCCATCGGCTCAGTGAATTTCAAATTCCACGCTGAGAGGATAACGGAAAGACCCGAAATTTTTTCAGAAACAAGCAAAGACCAATGCAAAAGGGGCCTGGAAATATCAAACCTATATTTTCACTCCGTGAACCAAAATCTGCTGCGCAGCAGGTAGAAATTTGTATGGAAAATCTTTTTGCTGGCGAAGCCGGACCATAGGCGTTGCCAAATTTGCGAGATATTAGTAGGGCAAAAAAGTTAAGCCAATTTCATTTAAGTTAAAGTTAAAGTTAAAGTAAGGCTCAGGGGGTAATTTAAGTTAAAGTTAAAGTAAGTCTAAAATCACTGACTTTTATATAACTTTTTTAACCCTTTGACTCGCATTGGGAACCTCGCATATGAGGTACATATTATGCCTGAGCGATGGCGCAAAATTTGCACAAACTTTCATCTTTGAGCGCTTATAACACAAAAACGGTGCGTCCTAGACGCTTAGTCGACTGATTATGTTTTGTTCACCATTGAATTGTCTATCGAATGGTGGTTTTGCCAGCTCTCTACGACGCACGTAGCTCGAGAAATGGCCATAAAACTGGAAGGTGTCAAAGTTTGGCTTCCTAGATAGAGAACCTCTGGTCGTCAAAGGGTTAAAATAACTTTTATTTAAAGTTAAAGTAAGGGTATTTTTATTTAAGTTAAAGTTAAAGTTAGAGTTTACCCCTAACTTTTTTAGTTTAAGTTAAAGTTAAAGTTTAACTTTTTTGCCCTAGATATTAGAAAGTTTCACACAAAAACGAACAAAAACGGCTAATCGGACAAAGTAGGATTTCTTAAATTTTTTAACTTGAATTTTCAATCCAATGGAAACGTAAATATTTGTTGAAACAGAGACAAAAGCAACGCAGCAGGAAAAAACGTGGCCTTTACATATCTTATTAAATGCAGCCTCTGAAGAACTTGCTATGAGTTAATTTTCCTGCTGCGCCACAGCGCAGCAGGCTTCTTTAGAATGAGCTGTTCGGAATAACAACGTGTAACTCAGAGTGAGTTGTGTGTGAGTTTGTGTGTGCTTTGATCAGTGCGATTGTGAGGGTGTAGGTGAACGTAAGTGTGTTCTAGAATTGCGTCTGTTCACCAGCTCTTCTCATTGTATGTATGTTTGTGTTGACAATGTACGTACGTAAGTACTCACACAAGGGCTCGTTTGCATATCTCACGTGAACGTGAGTCTATCTAGACAAAATTAAACTGTATGCAATTGTTATTAAAGTGATACAGGAACGCACGCACACACTCACGCACAATGTAGCCACTTTGCGTACACATTATTGACTTCGTGATTGTTTAATAAACATAATACATTTTGCTCAAATCTCAAGAGTCTGAAATTATACAAGCCTCACTTCGAATTTTTAATGCTCACATAGTTTCAAATTGTTAATTTTCTCTCAGTCGAGAAAAACCGTGCGATAAAAGTAAAATGGACTTTATCACAGGCACAATTTTACAAGTATGTGGCTTTACTATATAATGGAAAATACGTAGGCTCAGAACCAGAAGTCACACTGCACTGTGGCTGTGGCAAGCACGAATTGCTAAACATTCATAGTTACAAGACAAATTGTAAGCTAACGAGACAGCCACTTCTTATAGGTGATGTTTCTTTTTAAAAAACTTTAGCAAGCCGATCCGCGTCGGTGGCTATTCGGGCCGCATGCTGGGCTGGATAAATATATAAAATTTTTTCAAAAAAGAACCTTCACTACTATATTCGAACTATAACATTAACTATAACCATATATAACTATATAACGAACTATAACCATTCCGCATGTGCCAATACATGACAGTACTGACGTGCAGGTAACGAACGCGTGTAAGCGAAATCGAAATAGCACTTTTTGTGCTATAAGCGCTATGGAATTTGCTATATGCGCTATTTGCGCTATAGCGCTTTTTGGGGGTGCTATATGCGCTATTTGCGCTATATGCGCTATCGAAGGTGCTATATGCGCTATTTGCGCTATAGCGCTTTTTGGGGGTGCTATATGCGCTATTTGCGCTATATGCGCTATCGAAGGTGCTATATGCGCTATTTGCGCTATAGCGCTTTTTGGGAGTGCTATATGCGCTATTTGCGCTATAAGCGCTATCGACGGTGCTATATGTGCTATTTTTTTGGATATGGATGAAACTTCTACAGAAAAATGGCCAGGGGGGATTTGAACCACCCATTGCTAGATTGCTAGCTTAACGCTCTACCGACTGAGCTACGCTGGCCTATTGATGTTTGTGTTAATTTCCCTTTAAATAGTGATGCTGATCTTGGATAGCGCTTATAGCACCTGAGGGTGCTATTTGCGCTATTTAGGCGCTATTTTGTGCTGTTGGATAACTTATTGAAAATTGTTGTCCTTTTTAGTGAGTATGCGGTCCCTCAATAAGTTAGAAGAATTTTAAAAGTATTTTAAAACTTTTGTTTGTGTTCTAGTCGACGATATAAAAAAATAGCGCATATAGCAAAACAATAGCGCATCAAAGTGCTATAAGCGCTATTTTTTTCGTAGGCTTAAAAAATAGCGCTTATAGCATCTGAGGGTGCTATTTGCGCTATTTTGTGCTATTGGCTAATTTATTGAAAATTTTTGTCCGTTTTAGTGAGTATACGGTCCCTCAATAAATTAGAATAATTTTAAAATTATTTTTAAAATTTTGTTAGTGGTCTAGTCGACGATATAAAAAAATAGCGCATATAGCAAAACGATAGCGCATCAAAGTGCTATAAGCGCTATTTTTTTCGTAGGCTTAAAAAATAGCGTTTATTGCACCACATGGTGCTATTTGCGCTATTTAAGCGCTTGGACGCTGCTTGGACTTGATTATTATTATCTTATTATGATTATTAACTCATTACTGCTTTAAACTATTTCTCGTTCCTTTCCTGCTTAACAAGTAAGTTATATATGTTTTTTGATTATTTCCTTAAATGATCTGTTTTTAGTAGTATATTAATATGCTGGAGATTACTTTATTTACGAATCTTTTTATTTATTTATGAATCTTTTTATCCTTCTAGGGTTTTGCGTAACCAATAGGAGCGAAGAATGGAAAGTGATGTTGGGTAATTGCCTACAATTTTGACTAATAGGAGCGAGGTATGGAAAGCCCTACAAACCCAACCCCGGGGGGGGGGGGGTGGGCACCTACTGAATCTTTTTACCACTCTAGGGCTTCATTTTGCGTAACCAATACCATTCTAGGGGTTCATTTTGCGTAACCAATAGGACGAAGAATGGAAAGTCATGTTGGGTAATTGCCTACAATTTTGACTAATAGGAGCGAGGAATGGAAAGCCGTACAAACCCAACAACCTGGGGGGAGGGGGGGGGGGTCGGCGCTTACTCAATAAATTAGCCAATAGCACAAAATAACGCCTAATTAGCGCAAATAGCACCCTCAGGTGCTATAAGCGCTATTTTTTAAGCCTATGAAAAAATAGCGCTTATAGCACTTTGATGCGCTATCGTTTTGCCGCGGCCGGCTCAGCGGCCGTGCATACTAAATTCAGTTAATGCACTGAGACTGAAATGCATGTAAATCATGCTCAGTTTCAGTGCATCACTGAAGCCAGCAGAGTGCAGGCTAGCTCATGCACGTACTGTGTGCAGCGCGCACGTTGTGTGGTTGTGTCTGCGTGTGTGTGCTTGTGGCAAATGGTTGTATGTGCGTGTGCAGAATAATGGACAATAGCAGGCTTGCAATCGATATTTATCTACAACAACGTCGACGCAGATGTTCACATTACCTTGATTACATGTCACATGTGAAGAGATAAAACGTGTGAATGCAGTGGTACAGTGACTTTAACAACCACGAAAATAATTGTGTTGATTCTTTCTCGACGAAGAATACAGGCTAGTGTAATGTTTTTAAGTTGCGCTTTTTGCAAATTTGCATGAAATGTAACGAACATTAGTAATCATTAGTATCTAACTTACATGTGAATTTTAAACTGTATGTAGAGGCACATACGTGAGACGTAATCGTCGAACAGAAGGTCAGTACTATCGAATTTAACATTGTATATATCCGAAATTAGAACTACCGTCAAAAAACTTTGGTGCCTGCCGCGCCTAATTTTACCGATAAGGTAAAATAATACTTATGTTCGTCATGTGGAAATACATTATGTACGCTCGGTAACAAAAGTGCTTGTTTGATTATCTCATCTGTCAATTCTGCAGGTCAGGGCACTCACACTGTTGTAATGGCAGCCATATACATATATAATTGGTGCAGTTGTTTGCGTCCTGGATTGACTAACTTTGTAGAGTTAGCTACTTGAAAATTAAGTCTATGGATTAAGGGACCGTCTTACGAACAAAAGTACATAGTAAAAGATTTGGTAACCGTTGCGCTCTTAAAATTTCCTCTAAAACTATTTGGAATCATTATATACTTTTTCGACACAAAAAGCGTCAGTCAATAAAAATAAGTTTAGTGATTTGAAAAACTACAGCTACGTTCTTTTTTCAGTTGACACTTCTTTTGTTTCCTTTTTCGTTTTCGTTTTCGTTGTTCTTTTGTTTTTCTTCATTTTAGTTTTTCCTTTCGTTTTTGTTTTCTTCAGTTGTCAATTCTTGACAACTTGGCTAGAGTAACTGGGAAATTTTGTTAAAGCCGACAAAAGGATTCGTAGCAGCTGAGGTCAAGTCATCTACTTCCTACGCGGTTTGAAAACAGGGTGCAATGTTTGAACGCTGCAATGCCAAAATAATTTCATAATCCCTTACACCGTTTTCTCAAGATAAATTCATTAAAATTAATAAACAAAATAAATTAAAATGAATTATATTTAAATATAATTTAAAAATTATTACTTATTTTCATATTGACACATTTTTTTTAAATTTTCAGTCTTTTCAAGTATCTATTTCAATAAAAAATTTTCATTTATGCATATTCTATATTAAGATTTTTGCACATGTTCAATAATTAGATGTAAGCAGTGAGGAAATAAGCTGAAAATTCAGCACCCTCTTTGATGTAAAAATTCTAATAAATTTGCAGTTAAATGCTGATACAGCTGCTCATAATTTGTCTTTTGCTCGCCAATTTCGCAAAACTTTATTGCGCAAGCCGACAAAGTTGGCTTCGTTTCATTTCATTTTTGTTTTCGTTTTATTTTTTGTTTTCTCTTCGTTTTCGTTCATTTTAGTGTCAACTAATAAAGAGCGTAGCTGTAATTTAATAGCTTTAAAAGTAATTGATAAAATCAGCTATTCTGCCATTTTCGGATTTTCAGTAACTCAAAATAACTAACAAACAATTTAACTGGAAGGCCAGCTTAGCTCACGCACAAAACACAATCACACACAACATAAAATACAATACAATAGTAATACACAGCATACATACAATAGATATTTTTGCACACACAAACAAAATCATAGGTATTTCAGATTACTGACTTGATAGTCTACAACGTACCATTGTTAGAACCGGTGCAGTAAATATGTATTTTTTCTGTGTACGGTGCCACATAAGAATGTGCTGGTTGTAAACTTGCAGCAATAGCAGCGACCACAATCAGCAGCGGAGTCATTGTAAAGTGCACTTGCTAGAGGCTGACTTCGGAACAGCTACTGGTCACAACTGACTGGCTTGGTTGGAAACTGTGAAGTTGCACATTGTCATTAGTGTTATTTATTAACAATAGTTAGTTCTGCAGCTAGTACTGTTCGGGCATTAAACAAAACAATTACAAATTTCCAGTGAAGCATAAAGCTATTCATGGAAATAGATTAAGCTAATTCAAGTTACTATCCGGCACCGGCACCACCACAACCTTGAGGATTACTGCACAATTTCGGCTAACAATTCAATAACTATGTTTTCCTGAATGGCGGCAGGAATGTACATTACTATTGTAATTTTTACTGACGTTGCACTGCAAAAAAGGTCTATTATTTAAGTCAATGACTGAGCAGTTCTCAAGCAATCAATTTGTTTATACTGTAAATTTGAAATGTTTATAGGTTTTTTCCAAGCCAAAGTGCTGGCGCTTTGGGCCCAAAACGAGTGTCACAGTCACTAAGCTGCAAAATACATCAATTATCTGCCAATCATTGCCGAAACTACCTCAATAGTACAGAAAAATGCACAAAATATTGGACAACCATCAAGCTAAACGAAAGGTGACATTGTAAGTGAGAGCACAGAAGAACGTTGCTTTTTAAACAATTGCGTCAATTAGTATTTTGACATCTTGAGGTTTTGAATAAAATAACTTATGCAAAGTATACGTAAGGTGGCTTAGTATACGTACCCAGTGACTGCTTTTGTCAGTGCGTTCGCGTATAACGTGCATGCGTATGTGTGTGTGCGTAGACCGCTGCCGGACTCTTGTTCTATGTTTATGCTTTTGAATAAATTGTCATAGCTTGTCGTATCACAAACTTCCTATGTAATTTCCTACTGTAATATACTACGCAGGCAGGTTGGTCAATTTTTGATTTTTGCTAACGAAAAGACGCAAGCAGAAGAACCAGAATGCAAAAGCTTGAGAACGTGGGGATTCGAACCCCCACACTTCTTACTTGAGATCAAAGTGTATCTCGGTAGACTAGTAGTGCGATTCTCGCTTCGAGTGTAAGAGGTACCCGTTACAACTCCCAGACAATCTATTTTTCCTGGCGCAACAGGTACTTTATACTTGGTTTGTATAGGATTTGCAGAATCTATAAATTAACACACTTACCTGACAGCATGCCTACCTTTTGTGTTGTGTGCGTGTGTTTGCTCTTACCTTTGCTGTAGTAATGTGTCGGTCATCAGACTGCTGATAACGCCATGTTATATGCACTGCACTACCTATATAATCTATTATATGCATATAATAACAGCGCATTAAATCCATCTCAAACTGATGAAATTGAAGCTTCAAAAAACGGAGAAGGAATCGAACCGTCAATTTTCAGATTAATAACAGAAACTCTACTATCTGAGCCATCGCTTCGTGACCGTCACTATAAATAACTGATATATTGAATTTATTGGGACCGTGCAGGGGAATCGTGGTTTTAGCAATGATTTCTTAGCACACATTGTGACACGAGACTTCCTTTTCACAAGAATTTTATACGTTTTAAAAAATAATGGTTTACCAATGATTATCTCTGGAAATCAGGTTGACACATCAAAATAAATGTTATCTCACGCTACATAGTATTTATCAGTCATCACAATAGTTACAGACTTTTAAGTAAAGAAAATACAAGCCGGAATAGCTTAGTTGATAGAGCGTTAGACTACAGATCTAAAGGTCCCTGGTTCGATCCCGGGTTTCGGCGCTTTTTGAAAATTCAAGCTTTATTTTTTAACTTTTAATTGGCAGTTTTTTGCACATTTTTTTGCCCAATAGTTGCTTTTTTAACTAGTACTAAAAACAAATGCTGCTTTTTATGAATTTTACTTTTTGTCATCTATGTAACGCTGATCTGTACTCATATAGCTTATGAACGCAGTGTTGTTTCGAAAATTAAACTGTCTGCGTTTTATTTTCTTTGGAATATAGATACAGCAACTGAGTTAAGAAACTCTTTAATCAACAGACGCGGTTTTCTACTTTTAAATTAGAGCGTGTTTATCAATTTTTGTATGAGTGACTTTGGAACGGCTGAGCAGTAAATCTGTGCAAATGAATAACAGGATTTCATATAATTTTGTCCACATAAAATGGCCGCGTTTGATATTTTCTCTGGAATTGTGACACTCAGACCTCACCATGGACGACTGTCCCAAGACATAATATGAAAAGTGTCATGCTCTTCTTAATATTTACGTACTTTTTGTTTGCGATTAGTTTTTAATGCGCAACAGGCCTAATGTTGTCAAACGTTAACCCTTCTAACTTCTCACTCACTGAACTACTTTTGCAGTTAACTTTTTACTTGTTTCTGTTTTTACGCGGCCCCTGAAGTGGCCCCGTATATACTATATTCAGAATTTTAAAGTACTACGTTAATCTGGGTAGGTAGAAATTCTAGTGTTAATTAACACTAGAAGGGCAGGTACCTCGCCGCACTGCCACACATCGCGCAAAGAACAACTTGGCGGAGCTTGGAACGAGCTGTTATAGAATGCAAACAAAATATGGGTGGCAGAATCGATCCTCCCCCACTATAATCCGTAACCAGATGCTCGGCAAATGCACAGCATACTACCATTTGAGCCAACTGGGATACGGATTGCTATGAATTCGCATATAGCTGATCAAATACATACACGTTGAATGAAGCAATAAGCGAAAGCGACATTCGAAAAGTTTTGCCTGAGTGCAATAAACAGTTTTTTGTTGCAAGTTAATAAACTAATATTTAACTGAATTGAACTTTTTGAATTGACTGTCTACAATTTACAATCTTCTCTTTGAAACAATTCGTGATATGTCACCCAACCCCAACCCTTGAAGATACAGTTTAGATGGTACTTGAAGATACTCTACATAAGTCGAAATTACCAGCTTCTTCTCAGCAGTCTCATAGTGCAATGGTTAGCACTCTGGATTTGGAATCCAGTGACCCGAGTGCAAATCTCGGTGAGACTTGCATTTTATATAAAATTACAGTAGTTTTGACTATGGTTTTTTCACTTCAAAACGTGTTTACATTTCACCATTTTTACTGTTTTGAAAGACTTAGGAGCTACTCAGCAGAAAATGTGTACAGAAATTAGAAATTAAAAATCATTTTATCCGCAAAATATGGCCGCGTTTGATACTTTCTTTGGAATATTGACACTCAAATCTCACAATGTAACAACTTCTCACTCAGCAGAAGAGCTTGTTCAAAATCATTGCTAAAAACAGTTCAATTTGATCTTTTCTACCTAAAAACTTTCAATGTTCTACTTATGGATATTCCAGACCTCTTTATAATTCGTCTAATTTGTTTCAAATTTATTTTTCAAATGAGTTATAATGAAAACAGGCCAAAGAACTTTATAGGTCGGGTTGAATGAAGGTCCTGTAACCCGAATTACTTGTATCCTAAACATGGCGCTGGGTGAAAATTTTTAGCTGTAGTTGTATACAATATGGACAAACTATTGATTTTTTAAAAATAATTAAAATAATGAACAATCGTCAAATCAAACATCAACAAGCATTAAGCAAGTAAATCCAAATAATCACTAATCATTATCAGTATAATGCACAATAGACAAATCACAGTGTACAAGTTTCTGTCAAAAGTTATTTTGAGAACCTTAAAATTAAATACATTAAATAATGTTGCCTTTGGTCGTTTTACCGTATCGTATATTGTCAGCTATAATTGACGATGGATGGAGATTGTTACAGGAGCATTACTGTCATGACATCAAGGGGAGGGTTTTTTTTTTTGGGGGGGGGGGGCGGGGGAGTGTTTATATTGGGGGGGTGGTGCGGGCGTTTTTAAGCTGGACACAATAGCGCAAATAGAGCTTAGGGGTGGGGGGGGGGGGGTAAAATCCTGTGTCCTGTGCGCGCTTACACGCGACATCCACCAAGTCGTGGGTACAAGCAGGTTTCGTTGGTGTGTCGAAAAATGAAATGCAAATACAATTAAAATCGAACAGTTTCAGTTTCAATGACAAACAAGGTAAACTTTTGCAAAACAATATTGCCATCCGATACTTGACCGTAATACCAATTGTTTCTACAGCTACTCTCTTTTTTCAGTTGACACTAAAATGAAAGAAAACGAAAAGAAAATGAAAAAGAAAAGAAAAAAATGAAATGAAGCGATGCCAACTTTTTCGGCTTGCGCAACAAAGTTTTGCGAAAATTACGAGCAAAAGACAAATTATGAGCAGCTGTATCAGAATCTAGCTGAAAATTTATTCGAATATTTTCATCGAAGAGGGTGCTGAATTTTAAGTTTATTTGCTCATTATTGCCAATATTTATTTATTTGGCATATTTACTGTTAATATAGAATATGCATAAATAAAAAATTTCAACTGAAATAGATAGTTAAAAACACTGAAAAATTTAATAAATACTGTGTCAATATATATGTAAATAAATAATTTTTTAAATATATTTAGGCTTTCATTTTAGTTAATTTATCATGAAAAACACGGTCGGTCTCAGGGATTAAAAAATATTTTGGCATGAGTAACATTGCAAAGTTGTAAAGTGCAAACATTGAACCCTGTTTGCAACCGCGTGGGGTGCAGATGTCTTGACCTCAGCTGCTACGAATCCCTTTGTCGGCTTAAACAAAATTTCTCAGTTAATCTAGCCAAGTTGTCAAGAATTGACAACTAAAGAAAACGAAAACGAAAAGAAAAACTAAAATGAAGGAAAACGAAAGGAAAACGAAAACGAAAACGAGAAAGAAAACGAAAGAAATGTCAACTGAAAAAAAGCGTAGCTGTAAATCCCAAAAATGACTCAGTTGTCCTTCTGAATAAGGCTGTTCGATGTTAATCGGTGCAAGTAGACATAAAGTTGTATTTCCAGTAAATTTGTAAACAAAATCCTTCACCCTAAACTTTTCGCGTATGAACCAACTCTAAAATTGTGCTCCGAAGGATGAAATCTACAGTTTTGTCCATGCGCTCTTGCTGTACAATACTGAAATAGACATCCCCTCTGATAAGCACGTCAACAGTAACCTCTGAGGTAAAACTAGCTAAAGGCTCGGCTAATTGTAAAGTTTGCAGCACAGAAAAAGTCGAGTGGCACGGGCGCAAGCTTTGTAATTGCTGCAGTAATTGTAGGCACTACAGTAAAGACCATCCTTTTGACCTTTAACATTAACTTTGACATCAACCAAAGATTGGAGCCCTTTCAGCTGTCGTCCTATCCAGTCCAAACCCCCAGCAGATAAAGTTTAATAGGTTTTAGTTGTAATCGTTCCATTACCGCTGTCGTTAGATACGTACGCTGGCTACCGCTATCAAGAATAGCGCGAGCTGACGTGGAATACCTTCTTCAGCGTTGCAAACCGACACAAACGTTAGAGCTAATAGAACACTGCGACCTGGGGTCGTTGCACCAACTTACAAGTCTTACAATTGTAACAATTGTAAGTGGAAAATCAGGTGATTCGTAACGAAATTATATAATGAAGTCGTAACGAATCACCTGGTTTTGCACTTACAATTGTTACAATTGTAAGATTTGTAATTTGGTGCAACGACCCCCTGGGGCCTGTTGCACCAACTTACAAATCTTACAATTGTAACAATTGTAAGTTGAATTTTGTTGCATCGATTTACAAGTCTTACAAATTTGTAACGTTTGTAATTGTGAGAATTGTAAGACTTGTAACACTTGTAATGTTTGTAAATTTGCAAATTTTGTTCCTCAACTTACAAATCTTACAAGTGTTACAAGTGTTACAAATCTTACAAAATAATAAAAAAATTGCCACTTTTGTTGCACCAAGTCACTTGTAAAATTTAATTTGTTACAAATGTAGGCTATTTTTTACAAGAGCTAATTTCACCGTCAAATTTGTTTGCAACGCTTATTCTTTAAATTTTATGTGTTAAATTTGAAAATTTTTCATCTAAGCTTCAATAGTCACATCCTTAGCATGTTATATTATTGATTACAAATATATTTAGCCACGTATGGGCACGCTAAGGGCCCTGTTTTAAAGTGACCTTATATATGCTTTTTTGCATCCTTTGCGAATTGTAACAAGTTTTTAGAACTTTTTGACTAGGGGTTCTTCTCAAATCCATTTTACGTGGAAATCGTATTCGCCACAAAATTGTAGAAAAGTCAATCACTGTTTCTTTTTATCTTAGTTTGTTGGCTTTGGTTGGTAGGATTATTTGAAAGTTTTTTCTGATCATGGCCGGCAAATAATAAAGTTTTGTCATAAATAACTCGAGACCCTTATTGTGGCATTTCAAATATATAAATTCCAGAATTCCAGATTTGATAGCAAAATAACTGCACAATGTAAAAACATCTTCATTTTAGACGCAGTTGCTCCTTTCTCAATGATACTTGCATAACCGCTCATTTTTTTAGTAAACTGCTGCAATTCTGTGTGGTCGAAATGAAAATACATATTAAATAACGGCATCACTAACACATCATCAAACGTAAAATTAAAAAAATTATCAGTAAGAAATTAAGAAACTAATACGTAATTAATTAAACGCAACTATGCAAGTATATTAAGAATCATATACCAAAAAATTAGACCAAAAAAATTTTGAGACTTTGCTGCTCTTGAACATGAATTTGAATTTACAAGTGTTACAAGTGTTACAAATGTTAATCTGCAACAAAATTTTTTCACAATTGTAACAATTATAATTTTCAATTTTACAATTGTGAAAATTTTTAACAAATTTCACAATTGTGAAATTACAGTACCGCTCAGAATCACCGACCCCTGATTCCGGAGTCAGACTCCGGAGTCAGAGTCGGAGTCATGATTCCATTGACGTAACGAACGTCAAAAGTTTTGACCATTAATCAGAAGTATCGGTTTCACCGGAATCAGTCTGACTCCAGAATCAGGGAGTCAGTTTGATTCCTGCTGACTCCGCGGGTTTTGTTATGCTGGCCAAGCTAGTGTTGTAAACAGGTGTATTTCAAATAGCAATATGAAAAAACTTCCTATTAGTTTGTTAGGGGGCACACACGCGAGAACAAATTAATCATTACGTAAAATAAATTTAAATTTTATAAAGTTGAATTTTCTATTGTTGAAATTTTGCTCAACTTTCACAAAAACGACTTTAAAAAATTTTATATAATTTTATTATTTGTGCATGCTAATCACTGGAACCCCTCTGTTGAATATACACGCATAAAAAGAAGTTTAAAAGCTTGTCACTGCTTCAATAGCCACCAACAATATGCCACGACAATCTAGTAGTCAAGGATAAACACTGTTATGTGACGTAAATATCCAAACCAAATTTCTTCATAAATGAAATTTTACTTATTATTTATTTGACACGGTAAAAATACAAAATTGTAAGATACATTTATTATGTAATTTGTGTTTATTTATTGTTTATTTTTTACCACAATGTAGTCATAATAGATTTAGTATAGAACTAATTTTGAATATATTTAACTACTTCATATTGAAATTCAAAATATTTAACTACTTCATATTGAAATGAAATATTAAATATTTCTTCATGTAGTGCAGTCTCATGTTATTATTAGTTTGGTCCCATTTAATAAAATTGTATTACAAATTAAAATTAAAGGAATATAAAATTATGGTAACGAACGCGTGTAAGCGAAATCGAAATAGCACTTTTTGTGCTATAGCGCTTTTTTTATGCGCTATATGCGCTATATGCGCTATGGAATTTGCTATATGCGCTATTTGCGCTATAGCGCTTTTTGGCGGTGCTATATGCGCTATTTGCGCTATATGCGCTATCGAAGGTGCTATATGCGCTATTTGCGCTATAGCGCTTTTTGGGGGTGCTATATGCGCTATATGCGCTATCGAAGGTGCTATATGCGCTATTTGCGCTATAGCGCTTATTGGGAGTGCTATATGCGCTATTTGCGCTATATGCGCTATCAAAGGTGCTATATGCGCTATTTGCGCTATAGCGCCTTTTGGTGGTGCTATATGCGCTATTTGCGCTATATGCGCTATCAAAGGTGCTATATGCGCTATTTGCGCTATAGCGTTTTTTGGGAGTGCTATATGCGCTATTTGCGCTATAAGCGCTATCGACGGTGCTATATGTGCTATTTTTTTTGGATATGGATGAAACTTCTACAGAAAAATGGCCGCTGGCCGATTGTGTTTGGGTTATTTTCCATTTAAGTAGTGATGCTGACAATCTTGGATAGCGCTATAGCATTTCGATGCGCTATCGTTTTGCTATATGCGCTATTTTTTATATCGTCGACTAGAACACTAACAAAATTTTAAAAATAATTTTAAAATTATTCTAATTTATTGAGGGACCGTATACTCATTAAAAAGGACAAAAATTTTCAGAAAATTAGCCAATAGCACAAAATAGCGCCTACAAGTAAATACCTCAGGTGCTATAAGCGCTATTTTTTAAGCCTACGAAAAAAAATAGCGCTTATAGCACTTTGATGCGCTATCGTTGTGCTATATGCGCTATTTTTTGTATCGTCGACTAGAACACAAAAATTCAAAAAGATAATTCTTAAACTTATTTTTTAAATTTTTATTTATTCAGGGACCCTAGACCTGACGAAAAATTACAAAACTCTTCAATAAATTAGCCAAATAGCACAAAATAGCGCCTAAATAGCGCAAAATAGCACCCTCAGGTAGCTATAAACGCTATCCAAAATCAGCATCACCTACTTAAATGGAAAAATACACAAACAACCAATAGGCCAGCGTACCTCAGTCGGTAGAGCGTTAAGCTAGTAATCTAGCAATCGGTGGTTCAAATCCCCCCTGGCCATTTTTTTTGTAGAAGTTTCATCCATATCCAAAAAAAATAGCACATATAGCACCGTCGATAGCGCTTATAGCGCAAATAGCGCATAAAGTACTTCGGAAAAACGCTATAGCGCAAATAGCGCATATAGCACCTTCGATAGCGCATATAGCGCAAATAGCGCATATAGCACCACCAAAAGGCGCTATAGTGACAATAGCGCATATAGCACCTTTGATAGCGCATATAGCGCAAATAGCGCATATAGCACTCCCAATAAGCGCTATAGTGCAGGTGGCATATAGCACCTTCGATAGCGCATATAGCGCATATATAACTCGGAAAAAGCGCTATAGCGCAAATAGCGCATATAGCACCTTCGATAGCGCATATAGCGCAAATAGCGCATAGTAGAACTACAAAAAAGCGCTATAGCGCAAATATAGCATATAGCAAATTCCATATAGCATATAGCGCAGATAGCGCATAAAAAAAGCGCTATAGCACAAAAAAGTGCTATTTCGATTTCGTTTACACGCGTTCGTTACCATAATTTTATATTCCTTTAATTTTAATTTGTAATACAATTTTATTAAATGGGACCAAACTAATAATAACATGATACTGATATTACACTAAGAAATATTTAATATTTCATTTCAATATGAAGTAGTTAAATATTTTTGAATTTCAATATGAAAGTAGTTAAATATATTCAAAATTAAAATTCCATACTAAATCTATTATGACTAATATTGTGGTAAAAAATAAACAATAAATAAACACAAATTACATAATAAATGTATCTTACAATTTTGTATTTTTACCGTGTCAAATAAATAATAAGTAAAATTTCATTCTATGAAGAAATTTGGTTTGGATATTTACGTCACATAACAGTGTTTATCCTTGACTACTAGATTGTCGTGGCATATTGTTGGTGGCTATTTAAGCAGTGACAAGCTTTTAAACTTCTTTTTATATTGCGTGTATATTCAACATAGGGGTTCCAGTGATTAGCATGCACAAAATAATAAAATTATATAAAATTTTTTAAAGTTGTTTATGTGAAAGTTGAGCAAAATTTCAACAATAGAAAATTCAACTTTATAAAATTTAAATTTATTTTACGTAATGATTAATTTGTTCTCGCGTGTGTGCCCCCATAACTTACTAATAGGAAGTTTTTTCATATTGCTATTTGAAATACACCTGTTTACAACACGAGTCTTGCTAGCATAACAAAACCCGCGGAGTCAGCAATTGAAACTGACTCCCTGATTTCTGGAGTCAGACTGATTCCGGTGAAACCGATACTTCTGATTAATGGTCAAAACTTTTGACGTTCGTTACGTCAATGGAATCATGACTCCGACTGACTCCGGAGTCTGACTCCGGAATCAGGGGTCGGTGATTCTGAGCGGTACTGTA
>JASANF010020018.1:0-41756 GCA_030248245.1 Trissonchulus sp. WLG1_4 | reverse complement strand
CTTTAGCTTTCACTATGCTACAATCAAGTGAGGTACTGTGTTTATTCAGTTGATGCTACCTACACGAAAATGATATCACACTGTTGGACATAAACCCAAATATTATTAAATATTTAAATCTATCTATAATTTTTTTCAAAAACACTGCGAAGTTCAATTCCGCATATGTAGGTACCAACCTATCTCAATTCATATAACATATGGACCTGGTTTATATCTGCAGATATTATAACTGTAGCAGGTTTTAACTAAATTTTTGGGAGGTATACTACTAGAAATTTAGGCTTCATATTTTAGCTAATGCAGGTTTTACTGCATATTGAGTTTGTTTTGCAGTAATTTATCATAGCAGCTTAGAGACATTTCTTATGTCAAATTATAGCTGGTAGATGTTCTACTAACTCAATTTTTTTTGACAAAGTAGTCTCGTAAATAGAAAATCTTACAAGTCCATTAAATTGGTTATTAGGCTATTTATAAATTGCATAGATGGTTCCAAAATTTAAAGCTTTTGTTCGAACAGCTTATTTAATACGTATCTGTTAATGCTAATAAATTTGGATTACGTAATTGGACTTAAGAAATGAATTAAGTGTGTAGTTTTGTTATTAATTTTGCGATTATTCAATTATCATTTATCAATTAAACTTACTCAATCTATTTAATTGGTAAATTATTTCATTGTCTACTGTTGCTGTATGCAGATTATAGATTTTTATAAATCGAAAGCAAAGCTTCAAAAGGATAATTCACTATGTCTTGATCACTTTTCTGCAGCAAATTCGAGTTGTTCTGGTAGGTATATTCTGAGTTCTGACACAACTTGCGAAATCTCAAACTTTGACAATGACAGACCATTATCATGTCAAGTATTAGTTCTACTTGAAACTTGTTTGTCTTGCAGTATTCTAGAACTTTTGCTCTTATTCTGGCTATAAGTTTATAACTAGTGAACCTAATGTTGGGTATAATTAAAAAACTTGATCAAACTGACTGTTAACATTGTCGTTATTGGTTGTTTCTTAAGTTTCTTCGTGTCATGGGGCAACATTCACTAGTTGTTAATTTGGAAGAAAGATTTTGCATTTTGCGACTGAAGTTTGACAGAAAAAGATGCGCCATAGTTGATTTCAGTGTTATGACTTCGACTGCTTGCTGTACACTTGATGGTCAAAATCAATTCTTTTCGTTTACGAAATCCAATGTTTTGTTTTCTCAAGCGGTGCAATTATTTTTTGTCAAACCTTAGATTCATTTTTTGTGCTTTTTACACTTCGGATGTGTTTGCGCTTCAAAATCCTGAAAAAGAATTCTAATTTAATTTTTCACAGTTCCAAGTGACCACGAGGCGCCTGCATAAACTCTTTCAAAGTTAAGTTTAAGTTTCCAAAAGGAAACAGTGGTTTTTTGGCCAAGGTCAAGGTCAAGTATAAACCAGGCTTAACTAAATCATGTTAAGTTAGATTAAGTTAGCGTCGAGGAACTAAATTCTAAGGAAATAATTTTTGATTCTGCCAGAAATTTCCGACATTCAGAATTTTAGTTTTAGCATATGTGGGCGAAGTCTCAAGGGGTGAATAATTTCTTACGAAATTAGTCAGCTACGTTGATTTCTTCTGGAATCCTGAGTTTTAACATCGTTAACTCCCAGTAACTAGGTTTGCAAAATGCTGATTTTGTATGTTATTTTTGGTATAAAAGAAGCATTAAATTTCGTTGGAACTCAGGTGCCGATAAACTTTACATACCCATCAACCTTGTGACTGAATTCTTTAACGTACAAAACTTTCAGAAAGCAAGTAAAGGTGTTAATCTATATTTTTACCATTGTGAAGTTTGACCAAAAATTGCTGAACCCCGAGGCATGCCAAGTGACAAGACTATTTAATTGCTGTGCTGTTAATGAATGAAAATGAAATAGTTTTTCTTAATGAAATCGTGCTTAATTTTGTTTGAGGGTGTAGCACTATTTGTTCATACTTTTTGTAATTACAAACGGTAATCTACTACATTTGAATGTGACAAAACTAGTGAGTCAATTAGAGGAGCAAAAAAGTTTAATTACTTGTTTTACGTAATTAAAAATATACTTTGAATTGACGACTGCTTTCGCGACACTACTACCTTAAGGCATAAATAATTAGTATGGAACATTGTCTTTACAGTCACTGTTGCTTCAGGCTCAGGCCTTGACCTTGGCATAATCAGTCGAGGGTTGTAGCTCCAGAGTAAGTAGTTGATCTTAGTCATTTTTTGTGACTATTCACACTCCTACTCATTGATAAACAGGATAACAATTTATGAATGGCATGTTTTAAAAACGTGTTTTGCCAATACACAACTTAGTAAGCCCACTTCATACGAGGGGGCATAAGATTGTTGAATGCTAAATTCCATGCGATGTAGCATCAAATTTTCTCAGAAATAGAATAAAAAGTGACCTGAAAAATTACACGTAAAATTTTCTGGTCATGGACAAAGACGGTATTTCCTCTAGTATAGCCAAAGGGCTTTAATTTTATAAATAAATGTTCAAGTAGGGGTTTAATTCAAGATAGGGACTTTATTCGAGAAAATACCGTATTCGGTATATCATTGTTCAAACGGGAGTTCGATTCAAGACAGAGGCTTTATTCGAGGAATATGGTACTCGCCACTCGGTCGTCGGTAGACACCCTTACGGACAAGTACCTACACAAAAACCGGGCTTCAGCCACTGCATCTAAGATTGTGTAAGACCCATGTCCTCTTTTGTTATTAACGAGAGATTAATTCTCCCCCGACCAATTTTATTATTCATTTTTTTTGTTTTTCAGAGAACCAAGCTACATGCCATTGTTTTGGCAACTAACATGCAACGAAAAAAATTATTGACCAGCATTTATGTGTCCAGTATTTTGCTAGCCCTCGCAAACGCGACTACAGAAAAGGCCATTCGACCTTTGACCTCAAAACGAGCTCTGCTCTGGGGTCAACTGCCAGAACACCTGTCCAAACTCAGCCTATGGCGAATGGCACTAAAGTTACGAAATCGAAGGATCAACTGGCAAAAGTATTTGCAAGATAATGTGAACTTTATTTGACACCTCAGCGAATTGGCATCTTCGATGGTTGAGTCATACTTACAGCCGTATGTCTGGTCAGCTGGAATAAATAAGCAAGAGATTTATGCGCGAAAGCCAAAACTAGAGATTACGCTGTAAGTACGGGTAGTTTAGCTGGTTGAACGGATATACGGCTGTAAGTATGAATCGACGCTTACACTTCAGCAGAGCATACGAACGTGTGGACACCGTTTATCGCAAGAATCTTCACTTTGTAACCACTAAAACTGGTAAAAATGACTCATTTCTATTTTTTGCACTTTCCGTCGAGCAGAGTAGATTCATGTTTACAGCCGTGTATGTATGTCCGTTCAGCCGTCATAAAGACATATTACACATGGCGTACAGTGGCGTGACGTTTTCATAACTTCGCCGGCTGAACGGACGTACGGCTGTATCGACTCAAATTCGTTCGGATTTGTAATCCTGCTGAAGCTTTGTATTGTAAATTCCATCACGGTTCTCCTATATGTCTCATTATACTATTTGTCTATCGTAATCTTTTCAACTGACTGCAAAGTAAAGTATATCTAATAAACGATATTCTAATTCAAACAGTTATTTTCAATCTGTAAGGGCCTATTCCTTTATCGGATTAAACTGCCTGAGCTTAATTTAGTCCGTGGTTTAGGAATGACAAATCGGGTTAAACGGACTAAACGAGTTAAAATAAGTCAGCGGCTTAATTTTAGTCTGACCACATTCCAAAACTACGACTGGACTAAACGGATTTAACATGCACGCTTAAGATTAGCGTACATACTACATAGTTAGTCCATTTAAATAGCAGCGCGCTAAAAGTTTTAAGTTCGTTTAATCCAGCGGTTTTGGAATGGCATTTTTAAGCTGAATTTTTAAACCGTTTAGTCCAATTAAAATTAAACCTTAAATCCGGTAAAGGAATGGGCCGCAAGTAACCTAACCTGTAACTACAAATGACTAAAGGCATTTTCATAAGATATTAACTAGATTGGATTACTTAGATTAACTCCAGTAACTTAGACACAAGGTTGAAAAAAGTTTATCAAACTTTGTATAGTGTATACCAACTGAACATTATCATCTGCATTTTCCTGCAACATTTCAAGTCAAGAATTTTTAAGTTAAATGTTGAGTTATGAAGTGTATCTAGTAAATCTAATCCAGTTAATATTAATTTATAAATATATACTGAGCTATATACATCTAAATATTAAATAAACCAGCGTTTCTCAAACAAATCTTTTAATCAACGTACAACAAAGCTTATATAACGTGTTAACAATGAAAAATTCCGAGTTAATAATATTCTGCCAATTTATTTGTGATGAGCCTTTCTCATATGCGCCAGTACTGTCTGCATTTCGTCTCGCTTCCGCTTCGCGCGCAAATGGGAACCGATCTGAAAAAAATAAAAAAATAAAAAAATATATGTCAAAGCCAGACAGTCCACCAAAGAAATAGAAGTGGAGAAGATGACCAAAATTGCTCCTTGTTTTTAATACCAAGTTAGTATGAGCCAGGCTAAGGCCGCTTCATGCTTTGTCCGCAATGGCAGCATATTAACAAGAACAAAGAAAAACAGTCATTTCAACGGTAATCTTTATAAAAATGGGCACTGAAGGGATTTCATTGCTCGCCAAAGTTCTGGGTTTGTTTATAATTATAATATGAGCACCCAACAAGCCCAGTTTCGTACTTCTATCACGTTTTTTATCGAATTACACAACTTAAAAAATGTTTTCCATGGATTTGAACCACTGTGGCTCAGCGGTGGATCAGTTTGGCACTCAACATTTTAAGTTGCCGCCGTATACATGAATTCTGGGAGATTGGAACTAGTTCCGATTGCTTAGTTTAGATGGGGAGCACCGATAGATCAAGTTGGTCCAAGGTGAAAACAGTCAAAATGTCGATTGTCGATAATCACGAAAATGATCAGAAAACGCGTCCCAAACTGTATGGAGCACACCTGGGCAGCTAAAAAATTCTTGGGGTATATAATAGACGCAGAATATATAATATGCATATAAGTGGGGGGTGGGGGTGTACCAACCCAAAAAGGGGGAAAATCTGGGAAGTGAGGTCAGGAGGTTTCAGGAGGGGCCTCTCCGGCCAAACCTTGAGATCCCCTTCTAATCGACCAAAATCACAGTCAATTTTGCTGATCAAAATAAGACACCAAAGTCACAGTAAAGAATAATTTCCATTCCAGTCAGAAAAGTAAACAGTTTTTCATCCATGATTGATACTCCGCTAATACCACAATTAACAAAAAATACCATAAAAATCACGCTCTTATGCCATAAAACAATGCATTAAGGTGGTAGTGTCGCCAAGCAGTTTTGCTCATAGCTTGTAAAAAGAGAGCTTGTTGCTTTGAAATACATACTACGTTCTCTGAGAAACTATATAGTCAGTGTTTTTTTTTTCGACAAAAATTTTGCGTCGTCTGACGCACATGCCCAAGTTTTTTTGCGTCATTTTGAAAAAAAGTGCGCAGGGCGGTTGTAATGTTATCTAAGCGCGTGTTTTAGGTGAAAATCACTTCATTATGGCACTGGCCGTCCTCAATTACGATTTTGGGGTTTAAAAATTTTTTCTGAAAAAATTTTCGTTTCTACCTTTAAGTGTGGCGTACCTCGAAAAAAATTTCACGGGGAATGGCTTTTTGATTTTTTGTAATGGGTTAAAATGCACTATTTTCAATATTAACATAAAAATGTGAATCGAAAATGGAAGACCACGTTGCCAGAAGTTGCAGGGGCCTGAGAACGGCAGCCCCCAGGAAAAAAAATTGGGATGTTTTTTATTTTTAGGCCAAATTTGAAATATTGGAAACGTATCGGAAAATTTTTTCGACCAGGCAATAAAAGCAAAAGGGAGAACCCTTGTGTAAAAATTCCGCGAGGGGGGGGCAATTCCGGCCATCTACCCTTCCCTAGGTAACGCCATTGCCTTGCCCATTTAAAAGTGTGCGAAAGAGCTTAACTTATATATAAATTCTGGTTTCTGAGAGTCGGGGATTTGGACTTTAAATAACTATGGACCTGGCCGTGGCGTCTCAGCATCTAAAATTTTTTGTTTTATTCATCTTAAAAAGACTACAAGCATACATGGGCGTGGCGGGGTTTTCACCCACCCCCCAGAATGTTTTGAAGGTTGCTCACGAAGCAAAAATTAGTGGCTCCCGAAGCGAAATTGGTGGCTCACGAAGCAAAAATAGCCGGAAAAGTTGCTCCGCACACCCCCCCCCCCAGAATTCGGTAGCTGCCCACGTATGACTACAAGGATGCAATTTTGCTTGAAAAAGTACAAAACGGGAATTGCAGTAGTTGCAGGGGTCTGGGGGCGACAGCCCCCAGAAGCCAAGTATCTGGTGTTTTCGGACTTAACTCAGTTCCCCAGGAGACGGCATCATTACGCCAAATTAGGTTGGCAGGAACTGAATTATTAACACTGTAAACACGCAGCTAATTTCAGCAGATATGTAATAGAATTCTCTTATTCCAAACTTTGATACTAGTGCAGCAATCATCCAAATACCTATTGGCATTAATTGATGCTTTTAAGAAACTTGCTGGTGCTGGGTGTGGCATGCTTCGACACGATTTTTATAAAATCATACATAATCTTAGTCATAATAGATTGTAAACTGTCATTGAAACCAGTTGTAGCTCTGGGTTTTTTTTCAAATCGACCACTGCTCAAAACTTGTTCTTTTTTATTTTTGAGTGTTCTTTTTTACGATGACTTGTTCTTTTTTACTGAAAGTTTTAAACGGCGTTGTACTCATGTTGCGTTCCCAGAAAAAAATTTTCGGGGGGGATGACTTTTCGATTTTTTGCAATGGGTTAAAATGCACTTTGTATAAATTTTAACACCTAAATACGCATTACAAGAGTAAATCCACTAAGCCGCAGAGTTGCAGGGGTCTGGGGGCTGCAGCCCCCAGAAAAAAATTGGATAGTATTTCCATTTTTAGGCCAAATTTGGTTAACTAGAGACGTGCCAGAAATATTTTCAGACAAAAAAATTGGGAACGTCACACCGGACAGTGTATTACACAAGTATATAATATGCAGCATAATGTATTTGTGTATAATACATGCATTGACTTTGCTGCAGGGTTTTTTTTGAAAATTGGCACTGCGTAAAAACTGCGTGTTTTCATTTTTGACTGCCTATTTTTAAAAAAGATTGCGTAATTTTTAACGCTAGTATATATATAATTGGTTAAAAAAAGCCACCGCCTTTAGAAGGCGTGTCAAGTAATTTTAATACATATACAACGAAACGAACATAACATTTAGGTGGAGTTAACTTAAAAAAGTTAGTTTTGGTCAGAGACTGACATCTTGATGCAGGGACGGTTCCAGGATTTCGAAATGGGGGGTGCAGTTTCGAAATTTTTCGGTTTTTCCTATGGTGTCGCATTGTTACGGTACCAGTTTGAGTACATAGTGGCGTTAATAATGACATCAAAACTACACTAGAGCACTAAGCTGTCGGCTGGCAGGGGTCTGGGGGCGGCAGCCCCCAGAAATAAATTGGAGATTTTTTTCAATTTTTAGACCGAATTTGGTCAATTACAGACGTTAGTTGGTTAGTTAGTTAGTTATATAATATAAACCACTTCTTGCTGAAGCTAGTTTTCAACGGAGTCTGTAGTCTCCACAAATTAGCTCCCGACGATCTATATACATTAGATTTGTTAAGGTGTGTTTACTTAGATCAGGGACTAGCCAGGATTTTGAAAAGCAAGGAGCACCTCGGCACTTTGAAAAATTAAGGAAAATGACAAATAAAGTCCCTAAACATCAAACCACGCGCCTCCTCCTCCTCCTTAAACCTTCGAAAAATCTGGGACAACCCCGTCCCACACCCCATCCCCATGTACATTTACGCTGTTAAATGCTACTTCTAAACACCATGAAGTACCCTAGTCCTATACACATTCGCAGCACTGCAAGCTGAAGAAAAGAATAAACTGTTCAGAGCAGTCGCTCTTTTAAGATCCCTTGAAAGAGACCATTAGAACATAATAGCTGTCTCAAGAAAATTTTTTGAAATTAGACACATTTTTGGTGCACTGTAGACGCGATTCTGGGGTTCTACGCGGCTCCAGCTGGCTGTTCTACGGCTGTTCTTTTTTATTTTTTGCTGTTCTTTTTTAAAAAATGGTGTTCTAAAGAACATAATTTGGAACAAAAAACTCTGTTGTAGCTGTATACAGATCAAGCTTGAAACGTTAGACACATCAGAAAATTTTACAAATTTGATGGTTTTGACGCAATTTTGGAAAATTCTTTTAATTTTTCGGGACGAAAATGCTATTTTCGGCACTTTTTTGGCCAAATCAGCTATGACAGTTTTCAACCTCAGCCGGAAAAAAATGCGGCGTTTCGCAATTTTTGACGCAAAAAAACACTGTATATAGTCCAACCCCAACGGTGTATGGTGTCAAATATTTACTGCCACACACTAGACTACCAATATCTTGAACCAATCGCCATTTGTAAGCCTGACGTCACGTCACACAATAGGGACGTAAAAAACCAGCAACACAAGCAAGATATCAGATTGGCCAACAACTTGTGAAGTATATGTATATAGTATATATATATATATAGGGTTGCTAATTTACATGTAAAAAAGTCCGGACTTTTTTACACCTACTTTTTTACACTGTAAAAAAGTGTAAAAAAGTGTTAAAAAGTGTAAAAAACTGTAAAAAAGTGTAAAAAAGTATTTTATAGTTTAGAATGATATTTACACGTTTTCTACACAGTTTGAGACCAGGTTGAAATTTGTGACCGCCGAGCCGGTAACATGTTTCAATTATCTGTCGCTTGCTTAGGTATCTATTGTAGATAAGCTGTTTCTGTTATGTAAAATCAGAAAGAAGGAGGAGTCCCATCTGGGGAAAACGCACGTCTTTATTTTGCCCCTAAATTGAGCCATTAGCTATCATTTAACGCTAAACAGAAGCGTGTCTATAGAAGACAGTGTCAAAACAGTATCTATAGACGTGTGAAGGACTGTTGTGAAAGAAGTTTTTGCACTGTGCAGGACAAAATCTACTTGCGGAAAAAACCGACAGCTGTAGTCACAAAATCTGACCCAAATGTTGGTTTCATTCCAAACAAGTTCCATTGTTGGTTGGTTTTCAAATGCTGGTTTTCTGTCGGTAACGTTACACGCCACACGGCCGTCGGGAAGCACGCCGCACGACCCGTCAAAAATGTCAAAATTTTGAATAATGCAATTCAAACACCACGTGGATACCAGTTCTACAGATTTATTTACCCGCACACTAGACTGTAAGTTTCAGGAAACAATTTTATATGAGTATTTTTATGCGAAAAATTTTGGTGACTTTGAATTTCAGTAAATTTTGGTAAATGCGAGACTTGAATTTTTTTTTTCGGCCAATTTTGTTCTGAAAATTCGCAAAATTAGTAAAATATTTGTAAAAAAATACGAAAAGTAGGTGTAAAAAAGTGTTAAAAAGTGTAAAAAAGTAGGTGTAAAAAAGTGTTAAAAAGTGTAAAAAAGTAGGTGTAAAAAAGTGTAAAAAAGTTGTAAAAAAGTCCGAAATTTTGCTACTGTAAAAAAGTGTAAAAAACGTTTTTTACTTTTTTACTTTTTTACACTTCGCAACCCTATATATATATATATACAAATGTATTCCATGCACAATTTTTTGCCACAAATAACAAAAAAAGTAAAATGAAGGTACGTTTTTCTTTCAATTTTAAAATAAGCGTCTAGATTTTTCCCAATTTATCATAATTGCTGTGCGTACTACACAGTTTACGTACAGCTTCACAGTCAGGGTTTTTTTTAGGCCATAGCTAAGGCCATGGCCTAAATTTTTTCGGATTGGCCTAAATTTTTTCAGCGATTGAGGCCAGCTGGCCTAAACTTTTTCAGCTGAGGATGCAGAAAAAATTACCGATACGTCTCCAATTGACCAAATTTGGCCTAAAAATCAAAAATTTCCCCCAATTTTTGTCTGGGGGCTGCCGCCCCCAGACCCCTTCGACTCTGTGGCGTGCTATACCTTGTTATTATCTTTCATCAAAGCTTATGCATGTATACACAAGTACGTTATGCTGCATTTGCATGACTACACCAGTATATTATGCTACATTTACTTGTGTAATAGACTGTCTGATGTGACGTTCCCATCTTTTGTTTCAATTTTTGTCCGGAAAAATTCCTGATACGGCTCCAGTTGACCAAATTTGGGCAAAAAATTTGCCAATTTTTTTCTGGTGGGTGCCGGCCCCAGACCCCTGCAACTGCGGTTTAGTAATCTTGCGTTTGTAAGGCGTGTTAAAATAGCTAAAAAGTGCGTTTTAACCCATTGCAAAAAATTGAAAATTCATTTCTCCTCCGAATTTTTTTTCGGGATACGCCACTGTAATGTATAGTTTCAAGTTTGTATGTAGCTGTTTTATGGTCGAAAAAATGTCATTTCTTGAGAATTTAGGGTCCGTAATATAAAAAAATCTTCTGGATCCTCGCCAATCCTTCAGCTGTTGGTTTGAGCTCCAACAAAATCGCTCCAGTAACAAAAATAGATGCCGCTCTAGTAACAAAAATAGCATTATCTTTGAACGAATTTGCTAATATGTGATATTTTTTCTGTTAAATTGCTGTTAATGCATTTTAACACTTTTGAAATTTTAAAAATCGATTCCCTCCAAAATTTGTATTTGGCTACACCTCTGTACAATATACTATGCTCATTTTTGTAACTGATTTTTTGCAAAAATGCAAAAATGAGTTGGCCTAAGGTTTTTTGTCAATTGGCCTAAAAAAAATTCGGACCTGAGGCCAAGTGGCCTAAACTTTTCAGACCAAACAAGTAGGCCCCAAAAGGGGGCAAAGTTCCTTCCCCGGTGTCTACCTTTCAGGTTTAAATAAATTGGTTCTATTCCATACTTTACTGTAAGCTACACTGTGTACCTTACCCTACTTTATACCTAGTTTATTATTACCTAACCTAACTACGTAGTACGTACAAAAATAGCGCTGCAGGATGTTAAGCATCCTGCTGCATCAAGCCATTAGGCTCAAAAATTACGCTTTGATCCGAGCTGCAGCATCTATGAATCAAAACAATAGTTCCTTCTCTAGAAGGAACAAAAAGCCCTAAACTTTAAGATACCCGCTAAGCTACTTTGAAGTTTAGTGCTAAGTTGTGTTTTTGTAGCAGCATGTAGAAGTTGACTTTTTACAAAACTACTTCACAGCAATGTGTGACCTATTATACGGTAGGTCCTGGGGCTAAAATTTTGTAGCTATCGTTTTAATTCTAAATTTTTACGCGATTTGTAGTAATTGAGTTTCTTCCAAAACACTAACACTAACTTTAGTGTTAGCATGTGAATACGGGTCTTAATTTTTTAATAATCAATCATGCTATTTACAATGTTTAATCAATAAAACAAGTAGGCCCCAAAAAGGGGCAAGGTTCCTTCCCCGGTGTCTACCTTTCAGGTTTAAATGAATTAGTTCTCTATTTCATACTTACCGTAAGCTGCTTTACCTACTTCGTATCTTACTCTACTTTATAACTAGTTTATTCTAACTTAATCTAAATACGTAGTACGTACAAAAAAGTGCTGCAGGATGTTAAGCATCCCGCTGCACGAGCCATTTGGCTCAAAAGTGACACTTTGATCTGAGCTGAGAAAATCAGCTCTAAGAACAAGAAGCGATAAACACTGTTTTCTAATGGCTCTTATATACTGCTGGGCCCGGTTTCATAAACGATATATTAGTAAATATTAGTGAATATTAGTGAATATTAGTTCATTAGCTGAAACATTAGCGTTTCATAAATAATGAACTAATATTTGTGTATTAGTTATTATTCATTAGTATATTAGTGCTCAATTATTAGTGCCCTAGGCTACTTGGGTTTCATAAAAACAATAATGTTTGAGCTAATGAACTAATATACTAATTATTAGTTATTAGTTGAAGCCTACCCGTAATTGTTATATTAGTTCAGCGTTAATTTCGTAGTTTCAATTTTTTGGTGTCTTTTTCTTGTTCACCTCTCCTTTGATATTATTCCTGTTAAGTACACAACTTTAATGTGCTGAATCTGAATGACTTTGATGTTTTTCACATTTTTTTAGCTGCAGCCATTTTTTATCCAATGATTAGCTTGAAATTAAGTTCATAAGGAATCTCTAATAAAAATGTTTCAGTTTAGAAATTTATAGACATATAATACTAAACGCTCAGCTTACCTGTTAAATACCTTTTTTATTTTATTGATTACACCGAAATATTTGAAAATTTTCCAACGTTAAGTGCATTAATTGTCTGCCACCAATACCTCGGATAAGAAAAATAAGCTTGAAGGTGCACTTTTGGTTCAGTGCGTTTGGGCAAAATGGAAAAGCAACGGCGTTTTGGGCAAAGCAATGTAGGCAAAAGTGCGCAAAAAGCCGATAAAATACTCGTTACATAGTTAGACAGGTCTAAACACAAAACTTAAATCAAACTGAAACAACTGAAACTGAAACTATCAAGCTGAAACTTAACATAGTACTAGCCCAGGGCCCGATTCATCGAAGCGAAATGTTCGTCATCGAAACTTTTGTATTGATCGAAACATTTTTAACGACGAACATCACTAAATTTTAACAAATGCTCGTTATCAGAAAATGTTCGTCATCGAAAAATTTTTCAATGCCGAACATTTGTGATGGCAAACATTTCGTGATGACGAACATTTTCAATGACACACATTTCGCTTCGATAAATTGGGCCCTATGTGTACGTAAAATCGTATGATCCAATTTTCTATATGTATTTTCAAATCTAAATTGTTCTTTGGTCCGCCGAGTTTGAGTGACTTTACATTTGACGTCACTGCACACGGCATGGTCGAGAATTAAAAAATGGATCATAGAGTTTGAGATATTATTAGGCTATCGAATTATGTAAAAATCACCTTCGTCAGCATAAACAAAAATTGCGAGAGTAAAGACGCTTTGCCCACAGAAAATGCTTTTGCCAATTTTTTACTAGGGGCTCTCAGAAATTCAAATTTACGTGTAAATCATAGGCGCAAAGAAAAGTTTCTTGTGCTCACAAAGCTTCCTTTACTCGAAATTTTTGTTAATACTGACGAAGCTGATTTTTACATGATTCGATAGCCTAATGTCATATCTCAACCTCTGTGATCCATTTTTTTAAATTTTTGCCCATGGCCAGAGCAGTGACGCCAAATGTAAAATCACCTAAATCGTAAAAAACGACCATTTTTTCACATTTCGTCCTCGATTTTAGAATTGAAAATACATATCGAAAATCCGGATCATACGATTTTGCACATACATGTGAGCATTATGCAAAGTTTCTGCCTGATTGGCTTGATGTGGTTTGTGTTAGAACTGTCCAACTAAGGGCTACTTTTAAACTTTTGCGTACTTTTGCCTATGTATATAAATACACTGACTGTATAATACACTGACAAACGCCTTGAACCAAAAGTGCACCATCAAGCTTAATTGTTCTTATCTGAGGTTGGGGTGCCTTAGGGGAGTAACATATGTGAAAATAAGCAAAATTAGAGAACTTTGATTTTTGACCTGGGTAGTTCCCCCCCCCCTTAAGGTGGTAACTGCGTTTTCGAGGTTTTTGTGATTTCTGTGTAAACTAAGCGCCCACAGAACTCAAGTTGCAAATGATGCCTGAGACCGAATCTTTGTCACAGTATTGTAAAGGTCAAAATCCCCAGGCATGTCTCTCACTTTATCGAAATTTCACCTATGGACATTTTTAGAGGGCTTTAGTTACAAAAAAAATGTTAACTTTTCGGTGCGTTTGCCTTTTAGCTATTTTCAAATCAAATTGACTAGTTATTAAAAAACTGAGGGAGATGATTGGGGACTTTCAACTTGTCAAAAACTTTACCAACTTTCAGCCCCAACGGGTAATCGTATGATTTACAGCTGTGGCGCAAACTTTTTGTAAAAATTCTACAATTTTGGAAAGGACCTTTTTTAGCAGCTTGTACTGGAAATAATATCAACGGTCAAGTTTCAGTGCATGGCGTTTAGTTTAGTTGGACAAAAACTAACCCTTCAACCCGGCAAAGGAATGTGCCATGTGGCCAAGTTATAGATGCAGGCAAACAGCTAATGCAGATGTCTGACAACTGTCTATTTTATGAAGTATACACTAAACAGTTAAAATTTGGCGTCATTGTTTTATTTGACATAAAAAAATGGCAACCAAAACTGACTTTCATAATAAGCTGACTGTATATAATTAGTTAACTTGACTCAACCAGACGCGAAGACCACTCCACTCAATTACGGATCGTCTTGTGACTCCCAATCAGGGTTTTTTTTTAGTCAAAAATGGCGTCATTTGCAGAAATGAAACTTAAAAATGACGTTCAGAAAATAAAAATGACGAAGCTTTGACGAAAGGTTTTGAGCAAATATTGACGTTGATTTGACCAAATTCGGCCTAAAAATTAAAAAAATCTCCAATTTTTTCTGGGGGCTGTCGCCCCCAGACCCCTGCAACTTAGTGGCTTACTCGTCTTTCTTATTAACTTTCATTAAAGCCTCTGCATGTGTACACGAGTACATTTATATACCTATCTAGTCTACTAGTGCACTATCTCATGTGACGTTCTGCTTCTGACGTGATTTGCATTTATATAATTTCTCGGCTCGAAAAAATTTCTGAGACGTCTTCATTTGACCAAGTTTGGTCTAAAAAGTGAAAAATTCTCTAATTTTGTTTTTGAGGCTTGTCGCTCTTAGACCCCTGCATTTTTGTGGCGTAATGTTTTGGGTATTATGTTAAATGTTAAATCTGGTATTTTCGGTCGGCCAAAAATAGTATAATGTTCGCACAATATGCGCTGTTATCGGCAAATTTTTGTGTTAAATTCTGGGGTTTTTGCTGGGCCAGACGTTAGCATTGGCGAAAATTTTTGAGAGGCTGCTAAAACTTTGTTTAGTTTGTTTAGTTTGTTTTGAAAATTTTTTTAAAGCTCTCCAATTAACTAAATAAAATCCAAAAAATCGAAAGGTCATGCTCTCTCCGATTTTTTTTACTTTAAATTTGACCGAAATTTTCGGCACATAGACGTACAAGGGGGTCAGGGGGGCAAGCTCCCCCCAGATTTGGGATTACGGGACAAGCAAACCTAAAGTTTAAAGTTAAGGGTGCCAGAAAACTCCGCAAAGTTAAAAAAGGTGCCAGAAAACTAAAAATTTGCCCCAGATTGCTTTAAAATTGAGCAAAAAGCTAAAAAATTGCGAAAAATATACAAATTTTTACATTTTTAGGCCGTTATGAGTTCAAGTCCCCAATATGTCGGACAAGACCCCCTAAAATTTTGAAAAATCCGGGAAAAGCCCCCCACCAGACTGAGATTATATGTATATACGTACAAGCATACATGTACAAAAAGCACAAAAACTTTGGGTAATACCCCTCCCCCTCCCCCTGGTGGGACCCTTCCCTCCCATCGGTCTACTTAATTTTGACCCCCCCTGTCAAAAAAAAGCAATTTAGTAATTTACATCTTTTCTTGGCCAAAAAACACAGAAATCTGTGTCACAAATTTTGGCCAAAATTAGGTAAAAAAACCGCTTAAATTTCATAAAAATGTAAGATAACGCTAACTAGCAATATTGCTGCAGCGCAACGGTACTGTAAAGCCATAATCTAATTTTGACGAACGAAAAATAAAAATGACGACAGGAATTTAAAAATGACGCCAGAATGATGAAATCCGATTTTGAAAAAAAAAACCCTGCTCCCAATTTTATAAACTGTGTAAAAACTATCAACTTGGTTAATGTAGCAGCATCAAACATAACATGGAACCAAAAATGATGTTAAATTGTTGAAACGAATAATGTGACACAAAAAAGCAATAAATTAGCAACAATAATCACGTTAATGGCTAATAAAAATGAAATTAAGTCAAAATGAACAGAGGTAGTGAACACACACACAAACACACACACAAGTGTGTGTGCAAAGCGCACGCACGGATCAGCCTGCTGTTGGGCAGCGAGCAGCTTAGCTGGCCGCTGCATTCAAATATTAGTGCATTAGTACTAATAACTAATATTTGAATGCAGCTAAGTTTTATGAAACGCAATATTAGGCTACTAATATTAGCGGACTAATAACTAATAATTAGTTATTAGTTATTAGTGCTTTTTTATGAAACCGGGCCCTGGTGAAACATCCCGGTGCCGATTTTGAAAAAGTACATTGTTACAGCAGTGTACATCGATTATTGATTTTTCTGCATATACGCAGACAAAAATCAGCAGGCAGCTCCCAAGCTGAAAATACACGTAAAACATACTGGCTATGCAGCCTGCTCAGTAGCGTTAAACGCTATGAGCAGTTAATTTCAAAACAATAGTTCCTTCTCTAGAAGGAACAAAAACCCTGTTCACAGTTCAAACGAGTTTTACTTCACAGCCGTTGAAGTAGTTCGCACTAAATTTTGTGTGCATTATGTATATACAACATGTGTGCTTTGAGTCTGTGTAAACAAATTAAACTAATAGAATGATAATTGTGGCGAAATTATCGAATGTGAATAGGTTTTCAAAACAACATTTTTCCGACTTTCCGCTTCATTGCAAACTGTATGCTGCACCAATTTGGCTGAAACTTGACAAAATTTTTTGCCTTGACATATATTTTGAAAATATAGAACAAACAATTTCTAAATTCTACTGAACAAGTTTTACATACATGCAAAGTTGACTGCTTTCCGGCTTCCGCCACTATATACCCCCTTAAAGTCACGGCAACACATCTGCCCACTTACAATCCGATTATAATTATATATACAAAACGAAACGTGTCTACACATCTTACAAAAAATAGGTAATTATTAGTTATGTCCATACATGTAACGGGGTCCACATTTTGGGGGGGGGGCTCTCCGGCCAAATTTTGGGGACCCTCCCCCCCTGACTGACCAAAAATCTCCTAAATTTTGAGAAATTTTGTAAAATTTTCCCATAGAAGTGCCATTTTTACTAAATTTTGTCCTTATTTTGGGGACCCTCCCTCCGGCCCCTCGATTTTGGGGAGGGAGGGTCCCCCCCATCCCCCCTCATACATGTATGGTTATGTCACATTAGTTGTGAAAAAATTACAGAGTATCAGATCAGAAGTATCAGAAGTATCAGAATTAGTGATGGGATTTTTTTCGAGACGTACCCAAACCCGAACCCTAACCCGAACCATTCGTACCCGAACCCGAACATTGGCCAAATGAAATGCTTGAAATTACACACTTACTATATTTGAATATAGAATGTCAAAAAGTGTGGAGCAACAGAGTCAACAACAGCCTTTAATGCAAGGAATAAATTTTTTAATACTTACAAAACGTTGAATAAAATAATTAGTCAGCAAAAAACCGACTGAGTTTCAAGCCGAATCAAGTCAAATTCAACTTTCACGGGAGCAGTCGGGCGCGCGACCCTTGGCGGAGAGGGGGGTAGTCCTGCTTTTGTGTGATGTCCGGCGACAGTCGAAAAAATTTTGCATTTTTTCGATTTTTAAATTCATTTTTGTGGCACTTTTTTGACGCGATTACGCCAAAAGACTAAAAAAGTTTATAAACAAATTATTATAGATACAATGTCAATTTGGCATTTTCAAAAGCTGCCGCTTATGAATTGTTCGCGCGAATAGAGTTTAATAGAGGGCAGGCCTAGGGCTGATTTAGTTTCTAACCTCCGCTTGAATTCGAATTTCAAACTATTTCCGAACACATACGTACACTAACACGTATGCAGCCTTGCTATGAGGAAAGCTAGGAACAATTAAAAAAAAATTAGGATTGTTTGAAAAACGTTAAGTTTATTCTAGTATTTATTACAATATTATAATCAACATGTTTATAAATTTTCGAAATTCTAAAAAGTCGGTATAAAAATTATATAATTTGGTCAGTATATAAATTTAGGTACTTGAACCACTTTTTGCGTCCCCGAACTGACATGTACCCGAACCCGAACTGAAAAAACAACCCAAACCGTACCCGAACCCGAACTTTCGTCCCAACACTAATCAGAATCCGGGAACATATAATATCATTTAAAATATTCGAACGAATTGGGAAATAACGCCAACTCAACTGTGGCAGCATCTTCCTGCCCCCACCCCCCCCCCCAAAAAAAAATACGGCCACAGTAGTGAAAATCTGTAACTTAACAACTTACGCGTTTTTTGAGGAACTTGAGGGCTTTCTTATCACGAGACACTTTCAACAACTCCATGGTGCGTCGCTCGTACGGAGAAAATCCAACCACTTCCCGAACAAGATCCCGAATAAATTTCACATGCTTATGGACTTTCTAAAACAAATAGGGTTGGCGGTCTCGGTCTCGGTCTCGTAAAAAACCCGAGACTACGCTGGTCTCGGTCTCGGTCTCCGTAGGAAAACCGAGACCTGCCATAGGGTGGTCTCGGTATTAAGATGAGACTTGAAGTTTTCAAAATTTTCCAAAATCACGAAAATTTTTTTTATAATTTAAGTTTCCGCATAGAATGCTAAGCATGAAATTGTCAAAACTGTCTGCTGCAGAAGAAAGTCAGTTTACTTGACAAACTTTGGCTAACTTCAAGTTCAAACTTTATATATAAAGCTACATTTTTTAATTAAAGTTTGAGCTCGAATGGGTTGTCTGACTTAGCGATGTTGCATTTGTATGTGGAACCTCTCAAGCCTACATAAATAAACAGTCAAAATACTGCCCATCATTTGCCAAATAGTGCTACATAAGTTCTTAGCTGATTTGTAAGTAAAAATTTGCGGGCTTCTGCAACTTTACTAAGCGCGAATTGGGTGGCAGTTTAATTGAATTTCTTGAGCCCCAACCTTTAAACGCATGTCAAAACATTAAGTATCTGAAAAAACCTAGGCACAATCAAATGCTCTTTGGGCTATGGAGTGGTTGGGGCATCAAACATTCCCCCCACATAATATATAAATGTGTCAACGAAAGAAACTTTTCTGGTCCGTGTTGATGCCCCTATCACTCTACCAGAACTTATGATAGTAGCACCACTGAACCAGCACAGAGGATTCTACGCTGGCACCAGAGTCAGACTTCCAAAATGCCAATATATGTATGCAATGCACTATAAAACGCCTTGGGGCATGCGAAGAAGTGTGCGAAACTTTTAAAAATAACTAAAAGTTGACAGAATAGCGGGAAAATAATCCTATGTATTGCCACCGTCAATCACCTAACTCTCACGCATTTGGTCGTTACAATGTTTAGTTTCGCGCAACTTCGCAAGTCATACACTCATATATACAACCTAACCTAATGGTCACTTTTTTAAAACTTAATTACCAATTTTTCACGTGTCCAAGTATCTCAAATTTTTAAAATTGAAACTTGAAAAAAGGTCCCCAAAGGGCTGGTCTCGGTCTCGTAGGTCTCGTTTGGGTGGTCTCGGTTGCCTGGTCTCGGTTGCAAACCCGAGACTTGCCAACCCTGATGTGTGCCTTTGAAATGAACCACAGGAATATACGTAGGGCCTGGACTTATTTTAGTCCGAGCTTTCGGAATCACAAATCGGACTAAACGGACTAAAAGAGTTTAAATAAGTCAGCGGCTTAATTTTAGTCTGATCCCATTCCAAAACTACCACTGGACTAAACCGATTTAACATGCACCCTTAACATTAGCGTGCATAGTACGTCCGTTTTCGTTTAGTTTAATTAAAAAGTAACGTACTAAAAATTGTCTGTTTAATCCGGAGGTTTTGGAATGGCATTTTTAAGCCCCAGTCCCCTATTAGGTTTTATATAACTGACACTAACGCTCAAGGAAACTCCATGTATATAAACCGAGTACATATACATAATATAGCTAAGAGTCGATCCGCCAACCTTCAGATTAGAAACCGAATGTCGTCACCACTCAGCCACCGGGCCACAAACCGATACACCAATGCTCACCAGCTCACCACCACGAAAGAAGTATGCGGAAAAAATACACATAATTAATAAAAAAACCATACGCCTTTGCGTTTGGACGGTCGTTTTTTGCGTTGGTTGATCTGTTTGCTGTCCTTCGTGACCTTGTGACCTTTGTTCAGGCCCACGGCCAACTCATAGTTCACGGCTGTCATTTCGGTGGCTCAGGATATTTCTTAAAGACTGAAACAGAATTACAGTGAAAAATGGACCTATTTTTCTGGCATATTTTTAGGCAAAATTTTATTGGGGGGGGGCGCGATGCCCCCCCATGTATGGGCGGGGGGCGTCGACCAAAATGGGGGGGCGCACCAATTTCAGGATAAAACACTACTTTTACAGGTAAAAATGGTTATTATGCGTTAAATGTTACGTTTTCATACGTTATTCTAGCTACGCTACTACTAAATTTAGCCGAAAAGGACTCAAAAACCCGACGAACACCGAACACGACATCGCTACAGCTAAAAATTCGCTAAAACGTCCTTCCGGAAAAAATTTGGGCTATGGGGGGGCACCCCATCTCAAATGGGGGAGGGGCGCGACCAAAATGGGGGGGGAGGGCGCGACCAAAATGGGGGGGCTCCGGCCCAAATGGGCCCCCCCCCCCACTAAAAATAGTTTTTTTGCAATAGAGCACCTCATGGGAAGCATTTTTTGTAAAACAACCCCTAATGTCCACAAATTAGTATTTTCTAAGCTATATAATGACTATTATGAGCCTATGCCCTCTTGAAAATGGAACCTTCAGTGTTATTGAAAGTAAACGTTTGAAACCAAAAATAGTTATAATCTTTGTTTTTTTTAGATTGTTTTGAGTGCGTTATGATGTTTTAAGGCATCGTCTAGGGCCTAGAATTGGGCTTAACTGGCAGGATTTTTCCTGAAAATTTCGATTTTTTTAGTACCCAAGCCTGAGCCTAAGCCTGAATCTAAGCCTAAGCCCCATACTAAGCCTAAGCTTTAAGCCTAAGCCTAAGCGCAAGCCTAAATTAAGGCCAAGTTCAGATTTGGTCAAAAATTCCGACGATTCTGGTGAATTTGGCCAATTTTTCGAATGGAACGGGGTCAGGGTGCCTTTGTTTTGATTCTGAAAAATTGTAAACATTATATATTTCTACTTCATTTAAACACGTTTTGAACATAAAAAACACGGGTTTCAAAAAAATTGCGAAAACATTCCTCAAGGAGGGTTCAGTTTTCGGGGGGTCGTATCTCAGAAAATCCAAAAAATGAAATAGGGATTTTTGAAGCAAAAATGCTTCCTCCAAGGTGCTCTATTCAAAAAAGAGATCCACTGCCCCCCCCCCCAACTGCACTTGGACGTTTGGTTATTTTGGCACACGAAATCAGGCGGCAGGCACGGATCCAGAAATTTCCAAAATGAGCACAGGAAAAAATCTGAGTAGAAAAAAAGTAGAAAACCGTTTTCTACTTTTTTTCTACATTTCTTTTACTTATTTTCCACTTTTTTTCTAGTTTTGGGTTTTTTCAAAGATTTAAATTTTTGGCATCGAAATTAAAATTTTGTCAATGTTTTCAAATCTTGACAGCCATTTTTGTTTCGAACAACTGCATTTTTTACAATTTTTGCAAATCTTTATTTTTTGCAGTTTCTAATTTTTTTCTACTATTTTTCTACTTTTTTTCTACTATTTTTCTACAATTTTTCTACTTTTTTTCTTCTTTTTCAGTTTTTGTGTCAATTATACTTTTGATACAAAACTAAGTGTGTGTTAAGGTGGCCAGTGGCGTATCCAGGATTTCGCAAAGGGGGGGCTGCGACCGGGGGGGGGGGGGGTGCGGAGCAACTGTGAGCCACCGCCGATCAAAGGGGTCTGGCGGGGACGGCAACCCTCGGACCTTTTTTGAGCTTGTTATTGTAACCATCGATAAACTACAATAGTGAATCTGCACCAAGCACTTAACTTTGCGGGGGTCTGGGGGCGGCAGCCCCCAGAAGTTGAAGCTTTTTTGAGATTTTAACCATCGAAATTGCATTGAAAATTGCACTTTTTACATGAAATAAAGAAGTGTAGTGGATCTACAGCTAGCATTTAGCAATGCGGGGGTCTGGGGGCGACAGCCCCCAGAAGTTGAAGCTTTTTTGAGATTTTAACCATCGAAATTGCAATGAAAATTGCACTTTTTCCATGAAATAAAGAAATGTAGTGGATCTACAGCTAGCATTTAGCAATGCGGGGGTCTGGGGGCGGCAGCCCCCAGAAGTTTAAGCTTTTTTGAGGTTTTAACCATCGACATTGCAATGAAAACTACTAAAGAGTAAAAGACCCCAAAACTAAAGAGTTGGAGTCAATCTTTTTGTGCTATGGGCCAGCGTAGGCTATTTTATGGCTGCGTTCAAAAATTGGGGTTTTGCGATGATTTATCGTTGCAATATGCTTTTGCCAGGTGGCTTTTCCTGATCCGTCGTCAAGAACGACCGTTTCTGATCCTGATGTGTGTTGCAATTTTAGGGTTGAAAATTGACACACGAGACGCGGATACACTTGCCGTTAGCAGATCATTATTCAAAGTTCCAAATGGTCGACTGTGGCTAATTTTATTATACAGAAACTATAAATTGGCCGAAAATTGCTAATATGTGTCGTTTTTTGCGTTAAAATAGCAATTAAATGCATTTTTAACGTTTTAAAACAAAGAAAACTCATCCCCCCTCCCCGAAATTCTTTTTGGCTACGCCACTGCAGATTGGTGTAATAATGCTTCAAAAATTAAAATTAACAAAAAGTGAAAAAATCGTAAAAAATATGTATGCAAAAAAATACAAACAAAAAAATACAAACATGTATGCAGCAAAAAATAGTATACTTTGTATTTAATTTTGTATTTTTTACCCTATCTAACTATACAAACATGTGAGACATTAATCAATTAGCACAGAATATGATAATAGACCTGGCATATATATAGGCATGCACAAAGAAAAAAGGTATCTAAGCCGAAAAAACATCAACAGAATGGAAAAAACTTGGAGATTTTTTAAATTTTGAAGGTAGAATTTGTCAATTGTGGAGGTATCAGAAACACTTTTGTCAGCTTTTGAAGTTTCGGAAAGGGGGGGGCTGCGACAATCTAAGGGGGGGGGCTCAAATCGCTAAGGGGGGGGCTGCAGCCCCCCCCCCGGGCCCCCCCCCCCCCTAAATACGCCACTGAAGGTGGCACTCCTGAGATGTGGGTTTTGGCCATTATTTTGAAAACGCGCAAAAATAAACATGCATCGTAAGAACAAAAGTTGATCAGAAGTGAATTTCCTTCAATTTGATGTACATATCACATAAAAATTTTTTTGAACATTTTTGAGCAAATTTCGTCAAGAAAAAGAGATTTTCACGGAAATGCCTTCACAAGCCAGTGCATTTACACGTATGTAATGAATTTGAAAGGCTGAAAAGCACTAGCAGTTGTGTTTTACTGAAACATAATTAAAAACTTTTGGTGTTTTATTGAGTGTGGTATAATTTTTTTGTGAACTAACGCAATACTTTCAGCATGAGACAGAAATAAAGTGCGTGTGAATACAAACGCAAATTTTCGGCCTGCGATTTTAAAAAATTGGCTCAACGAAAAAAGTTAAAATTTGGCACATAAATGCACCTTGTCATTTTCGAGCGGCCGCAAAATTTGATTTTTGGCAAATCGATAGTATGTAAAAAATTTAGCCAAATTTATGTTTTTCAAAAATCGCGATTTTAGTGTTTTTTGATATATCAATCATATTCATCAAAAACGACTTTTTGCGACCGCTCGATCACGTTGAGGCGAGCAAATTGAGCTATTAATTGTGCAACAGCTACTTACTTGCGAAGAAAAATGGCAAGCCGAAGTTCCACTCACGTTTGGTCTACAGTGAATGCTAATTAGTATCAATCAACTTTATTTTGTGTATTTAGGCATACTTTTACACCAGCTTGCCAAAGTGTATGTAAACTTGGCCCCAAACTGCCGTTTTTTGTAAAGTCACATTTCAGGAGCGCCACCTTAAGGGGGCGCTCCGGGAAGGTTTTGGGCCGTATTTTTTAAAAACAGCCAAAATGACCTATCATTCTTGGAGGAAAGTTGCCCAAAGTACTATTACCGATATCTCCATAGCAAAAAATTCGGAAAAAATTATTGGCCCGTATTCACATACTAAGTGTTATTCAAAAACAAACGCTAAGCGTTTGCTAAGCGCTAAGCGCTTAAGTATGTTTAGCATGGTAGAAGTTCAAGTTTGTGAATAACACTTAGCGCTTATAAGCGCTAACACTAATTCTAAACACTGAGTTTAAGCGTTACACTTAGTATGTGAATACGGGCCTTTATTCGACTTTTACACAAATTCAGCAAGTAAGCCAGTACATCAAAGCTTTTTGAGGTTTTGCAAACAGACGATACGTAGATTTTATTAGTCGTAATGAAAAATTAAAACAATTTTATTGCGTTCCGTGCAAAAAAATCGCACAAGAAACCATTTTCAGAAGCAGCAGACTCAAATATAGGCTGTGTGAATACAAAACCAATTTTTCGGCATTCGATTATAAAATGCTGGTAAGATATTTTTATACAAAATTTTGCACAATTATAGCCTTAGGATGTGCGCAGTTGAACAATTTTTTAGTTTTTTAAAATAAAGCTTAAGAAATTTTTTATATGAATTTTATTGCTCATAGTTCGACTTTGCAAACACATAATGACAATTTTTATCCAAACCTGACATAAATGTTAAAAACCAAAATAACGTTCAACTAGAGAAGCGCATAAGCTACATTTTGGTATATAAAGTGTGACTATACGCAAAGTATAAGCAGAGTTATCGTTCGCCGAATATTCACTCACGTTTGGTGTTCTGGGAGTCACGTGACATGATCACGTGATTTGAAGTTTTGCCTCCAGTGTTCTTTTGTGCCATAGTACATACATGTATAGTAAAGTTTGACAGTTGCCAATTTTTTTGCCAATTTTCGATGTAACCCCCAATTCCCGGAGCGCCCCCTTAATGTTTTCTAGAGTTCTAAACCAATTCTGTTGTCGAAAATTTACATTGCTTGCATTTGTTTGAAAATAGTGTTTTTCTACTAATTTTCTACTTTTTTTCTACGATTTTTCTACTTTTTTACTACTATCTATATATAAACCTCAATTTATGTTGAAACTTGATTGAATTTTGTCATTGTTTCAGGATTAGCTTTTGCATACAGCTGCCTAGAGAACTCCATTGATTTTGCCTGAAAAACGCAAAGCTTCCTGGCCGAACGCTTCACCCTGGGTTGGTTTTGGTTTTAAATATCAAATCAAATCAAATAGTTTTACTTCAGATATATACATACGCGAGAGAGGGAGACACCTACACCCGTATTCATAAAAGTGCAAGCTCGGCTTTTTATCCGAGCTTTGAGCAAGCCCGGCTTAAAATCCCGGCTTTTTGTATTCATAAAACCAAGCTCGGCTTTTTGTCCAGGCTTTTTGGTATTCATAAAAGCTGGGATAAAAAGCTGAGCTTATGGTATTCATAAAAATCAAGCTCGGATTATTTGAATTTTTTATTTATTTATTTTCATTATGAATACAAAGTTAGGATAAAAAGCCAGGCATGAACAAGCCTGGATTAAACAGAAAGCTCGAATAAAAATCCAAGCTTGCGCATAAGCCTAGCTTTTTATCCCAGCTTTTTGAAGCCAGACTTACGGATAAAAAGCCGAGCTTTTTATCTCGACTTTTATGAATACCGGCCTAGATTTAAATCGTATTATTTATCAAACGATAGGCATTCTTGAGTTGGAACTGGAAGCATGTCCAAAACACTAGCAGGGTTGGGTTGGCAGGGTTTTTTCCTTAAAAAAATTTGCGTAAAGTGACGCACATGCCCCAATTTTTTTCATCTTTTTGAAAAAAAGTGCGCAGAGCAATTATAGATGCTACCTAAGCGCGATTTCATTTAATAATAATAATTGAAATATGGCACTGGCCGCTTTCAACTACTAGTTTGGGGTTGGGGCTCTAAAAAACTTTCATCTCTGTTTGCAACGGTTCTGCGAAAGCCGGGTCCGGGCTTAAGGGGGCGCTCCGGGAATCGGGGGTTACATCGAAAATTGGCAAAAAAGTTGGCAACTGTCAATCTTTACTATACATATATGTAGTATGGCACAAAAGAACACTGGAGGCAAAATTTCAAATCACGTGATCATGTCACGTGACTTTCAGAGCGCCAAACGTGAGTGAATTTTCGGCAAACGATAACTCTGCCTACACTTTGCGTATAGTCACACTTTATATAGCAAAATATATAGCTTATATGCTTCTCTAGTTAAACATTATTTCGGTTTTTTACATTTATGTCGGGTTTGGATAAAAAATGTCATTATGTGTTTTCGAAGTCGAACTCTGAGCAATAAAATTCATATAAAAAAATTTCTAAGCGTTATGCTAAAAAACTAAAAAATTGTTCAACTGCCTAAGGCTAAAATTATAGCCTAAGGCTATAATTGTGCAAAATTTTTTTGAAAAGTATCTTACCAGCATTTTATAATCAAATGCCGAAAAATTGGTTTTGTATTCACACAGCCTATATTTGAGCCTGCTGCTTCTGAAAATGGTTTCTTGTCCGATTTTTTTGCACAGAACGCAGTAAAATTGTTTTAATTTTTCATTACAACTAATAAAATCCACGTATCGTCTGTTTGGAAAACCTCAAAAAGCGTTGCTGCACTGGCTTACTTGCTGAATTTGTGTAAAAGTCGAATTTAAATCAGTAATTTGTCCATTTTTTTCCAAACTTTTTGCTATAGAGATATGGGTCGTTCGCCGCTAGGCCGAATCACCGCTAGGCCGAATCGCCACTAGGCCGAAACATCGCCATTAGGCCGAATCGCCGTTAGGCCGAAAATGTGTTTGCAGAGCATACACATTATGTAAAACAGGACATATTACCCGTACAGTGGAAATACAATGCACTGACTGTATCGTAATACCATGCATGCTGTATGCTGCTGATGGTAAAAGACTGTACAGTTTTGAAAATTGTACTCAATAAGTTTGTATTCATTTGTATTTCTTTTCGGCCGGCGATTCGGCATTCCGGCGATTCGGCCTAACGGCGATTTTTCGGCCTAGTGGCGATTCGGCCTAGCGGTGACACGCCGAGATATGCACGTCAAAACATCAGAAATAGTATTTTGGGCAACTTTCCTTCAAGAATGATAGGTCATTTTGGCTGTTTTTAAAAAATACGGCCCAAATCCTTGATTCCCGGAGCGCCCCCTTAACTTTTAAATTCTGGGATCTAATAATGAGGGTCAGACTGAAGCGAATTTTTAAACTGCTTGCATATATATACATTTAGATTGTCGAAAAAACTTTTTTAATGTGAGAATTGTTAAAGTGTGGAACTCTCTTGATCAAAAAATTATCGGCAGTGAGTCTGTGGGCATTTTTAAGTCAAGGTTGAGCATGTTTGATTTTTCCCCATTTCTGACAATGTCTTAATGATGGTTTTGTCTGTTGGTATTTTTTTTGTTCCCCTTTTTCAGCCTTACATCTACATCAGTTTTTTTTTCTTTCAGAATTATGAGTAGCTTATGCTATCTTAAAACCCGCTCATGTTAACTATAAAACAAAATTGTCATCTCTCTTCGAAGACATTTAGATCCGTTACGTACTCTGATGTATGCATATGTATATACTACAAGTTTCATTCGTTTAACCGAAATACGTATATTTTTGAATTTTTCACACTGGTTAGGCTTTAAATGACCTGAATAGGCCTCAGCCTAACCTCTTGCCTTTTTTCTCTCTGATTTGAATCTGAATATGTCGTTATTCGCCAATTGAACCATCATATGTCTGATTTGTTTGTTGTTTTTTTTTGTTAGTTTTCTTTTTTTATGATGCACATATATATCTTGTGCTTATTAAACTTTTACAATGTCATGGTGTGACATATTTGTTTTTTCACTGGCAAGTAAACATTTTGTCTGTCTGTCATATATTTTGTGTGGCTTTTAATTAAAAACCGTGCGGTGGATGGAGTGGAGGACGAATGTCTAAGGACAGCTTTAGTCACACATGGTTTTTCTTCATTTTTTCCTGTATACAACGTATTTTTCAGGTTTGCTAGTCCCCCCATGGGCTAATTTTTGCAGCAGTAAATTGATTAAATTTGCCCTCAAATCGAAAAAATTTTTTCGGAGGCCGCTCGCCTCCGGAACCACCGCGCTGACTTTACTTCGCTTTGTGGTGTCATCTCGCTGTGTTTATTCAATGTTCAGACAAATTTTTAAACAAGGATGTCTTCCCCATTTAGCTTTTATGGACCTGCCAAAAAAATTTTATGATACGTCTCCAATTCACTGAATTTGCCTAAAAATAAAAAATTCCCAATTTTTTTTCCTGGAGGCAGCCGCCCCCAGACCTCTGCAAACTGCGCGACAAGTTATATACTAGTCAAGTCAATCAAGTTTGTATGATTTCACGACAAGTGTTGCTTAGAATTGCTTTTTCAATGCAAATATTATTTTAAAATTTTAAAAATGCTCCAGCTTCTGGGGGCTGCCGCCCCCAGACCCCCGCAACCACTCTGATTTTACGTCCAGTGTTGCTTAGAATTGCTTTTTCAATGCAAATTTTATTTCAAAATTATAAAAAAAGCTCCAGCTTCTGGGGGCTGCCGCCCCCAGACCCCTGCAACCACTATGATTTCACTAAAAGTGTTGCTTAGAATTGGTTTTTAAATGCAAATTTTATTTTAAAATGCTAAAAAAGCTCCAGCTTCTGGGGGCTGTCGCCCCCAGACCCCTGCAACCACTATGATTGCAAGACATTTTTTCAATATCAATGCAAGCAGTTTAAAAATTCTAAAAAGCTAAACCTTCTGCAGATTGCCTTGGACTGCGTGTACGTTCCCACCCCCCCCCCCCGGTCGTCGACCATCAGTTCAGCCCCCCCCCCGTCGCGAAATCCTGGGTACGCTACTGCTCAGGAGTGCCACCTTAACACACACTTAGTTTTGTATCAAAAGTATAATTGACACAAAAACTGAAAAAGAAGAAAAATTGTAGAAAAATAGTAGAAAAAAAGTAGAAAAATAGTAGAAAAAAATTAGAAACTGCAAAAAATAAAGATTTGCAAAAATTGTAAATAATGCAGTTGTTCGAAACAAAAATGGCTGTCAAGATTGGAAAACATTGACAAAATTTTAATTTCGATGCCAAAAATTTAAATCTTTGAAAAAACCCAAAAGTAGAAAAAAAGTGGAAAAAAAGTAAAAGAAATGTAGAAAAAAAGTAGAAAACGGTTTTCTACTTTTTTTCTACTCAGATTTTTTCCTGTGCTCATTTTGGAAATTTCTGGATCCGTGCCTGCCGCCTGATTTCGTGTGCCAAAATAACCAAACGTCCAAGTGCAGTTGGGTTAAATGCAGTTGGGGGGGGGGGAAATAGTGGACCTATTTTTTTGAGTAGAGCACCTTGGGGGAAGCATTTTTGCTTCAAGAACCCCTATTTTATTTTTTGGATTTTTTGAGATACGACCCCCCGCAATCTGAACCCTCAGTGAGGGACGTTTTCGCAATTTTTTTCCGAAGCCCTTGTTTTTTCCGTTCTAATCGTGTCTAAATGGTGTCAGATTATTGTTTACAATTTTTTAGAATCAAAAAAAAGGGTTCCTGCCAAAAAATTGGCCAAATTCGCCAGAAACGTCCAATTTTTGACCAAATTCTAACTTGGCCTTAATTTAGGCTTGGGCTTAGGCTTAGGGCTTAGGCTTAGTATGGGGCTTAGGCTTAGTATCAGATTATTGTTTACAATTTTTTAGAATCAAAAAAAGGCTCTTTGACCGGGTTCCTGCCAAAAAATTGGCCAAATTCGCCAGAAACGTCCAATTTTTGACCAAATTCAAACTTGGCCTTAATTTAGGCTTAGGCTTAGGTTCAGGCTTAGGCTTAGGCTCAGGCTTAGGCAATAAAAAATCGAAATTTTAAGAAAAAATCCTGCCAGCTTAGCCTAGAGAATCCTGCCAACTAAGCCTAGACGATGCCTTAAAACATCATAACGCACTCAAAACTATCCAAAAACAAAGATTATAGCCATTTTTGGCTTCGAACTTTGGCCTGCGTTCACTTCCGAAAACACTGAAAATGCAATTTTCAAGGGGTCATAGCTCAGAAAATCCAAATTTGTGGATAGGGGTTCTATTACAAAAAATGCTTCCCTCAAGGTGTTCTACACCAAAAAATAGGTCCACTATTTCCCCCCCCCAACTGCACTTGATCCGTGCAGTTGGGGGGGGGGGGGCAGTGGACCTCTTTTTTGAATATAGCACCTTGGAGGAAGCATTTTTGCTTCAAAAATCCCTATTTCATTTTTTGGATTTTCTGAGATACGACCACCCGAAAACTGAACCCTCCTTGAGGAATGTTTTCGCAATTTTTTTGAAACCCGTGTTTTTTATGTTCAAAACGTGTAAATGAAGTAGAAATATATAATGTTTACAATTTTTCAGAATCAAAACAAAGGCACCCTGACCCCGTTCCATTCGAAAAATTGGCCAAATTCACCAGAATCGTCCAATTTTTGACCAAATCTGAACTTGGCCTTAATTTAGGCTTGCGCTTAGGCTTAGGCTTAGTATGGGGCTTAGGCTTAGGCTCAGGCTTGGGTACTAAAAAAATCGAAATTTTCAGGGAAAATCCTGCCAGTTAAGCCTAATTCTAGGCCCTAGACGATGCCTTAAAACATCATAACGCACTCAAAACAATCTAAAAAAAACAAAGATTATAACTATTTTTGGTTCCAAACGTTCACTTTCAAAAACACTGAAGGTGCCATTTTCAAGACGGCATAGGCTCATAATAGTCATTATATATATAGCTTAGAAAATACTAATTTGTGGACATTAGGGGTTGTTTTACAAAAAAATGGGGGGGGGGCGCCTCCCCCATTTGGGCCGGAGCCCCCCCATTTTGGTCGCGCCCTCCCCCCCCATTTTGGTCGCGCCCCCCCCCATTTGAGATGGGGTGCCCCCCCATAGCCCCAATTTTTTCCGGAAGGACGTTTTAGCGAATTTTTAGCTGTAGCGATGTCGTGTTCGGTGTTCGTCGGGTTTTTGAGTCCTTTTCGGCTAAATTTAGTAGTAGCGTAGCTAGAATAACGTATGAAAACGTAACATTTAACGCATAATAACCATTTTTACCTGTAAAAGTAGTGTTTTATCCTGAAATTGGTGCGCCCTTCCATTTTGGTCGACGCCCCCCGCCCATACATGGGGGGGCATCGCGCCCCCCCCCCATAAAATTTTGCCTAAAAATATGCCAGAAAAATAGGTTCATTTTTCACTGTAATTCTGTTTCAGTCTTTAAGAAATATCCTGAGCCACCGAAATGACAGCCGTGAACTATGAGTTGGCCGTGGGCCTGAACAAAGGTCACAAGGTCACGAAGGACAGCAAACAGATCAACCAACGCAAAAAACGACCGTCCAAATGCAAAGGCGTATGGTTTTTTTATTAATTAGGGCCTTTTTCTAAAATGGACTTAACTGGACTTGACTTAACTGGACTTAAACCAGCGGACTTAAGTGGACTTAAACGCATTCCAAAAATACCGGATTTAAGTGGACTTAATTAAGTCCGCTGCAAGTTTAAGTCCAGTTAAGTCGGACTTAAGTGGACTTAAATTTGCAGCGGACTTAATTAAGTCCACTTAAGTCCAGTATTTTTGGAACGCAGACTTAATTAAGTCCGACTCGATTAAGTCCGACTTAATTAAGTCCGATTTCATTCCTAAAATAACTTCGGCTTTTAAGACTCTGTGTGGATTACGAGTTTACGTTTATAACTTTTGACTAGTTTTACCGTTCTGCATGTGTAATACGTCATTCGAAAGCTCACAAATTGCGCTTTTCAGCCATATAAATGTTAAAATTCTTTATGCTTTTATTTTTTAAAATTACATCCTGAACAACTTTAAAAAGTTGTGACAACTGTATTGTACCATTCTAAAACAAAAATTTTCGTTTAAGGCTGGTGTATGCCCGCGTTTGAGGGCTGTTTCTGTGTTCAGTATGGTCTTGTGGTTCGTCATTGGCCTCAGATTGATTTAGACTTGCGAAGTCTTCGATACTGTTCTTAACCTGCGATTAATTCATATGTAATTTCACTCATGCATCTTTGGGACAGTTCTTAAGCACTCTTACGTACGTCAGCCAATCAAATTGAGCCATATTTACATGTGATACCAAGAACAGCCAATCAGACAGTTGCAGGCCGACTAGTGGAAAAAACTGCTAGTTTGTGTTGCGTAATTGAAAATGCGTTTCTGAGCATTTTTTTGCGTGAAAATTTGAAATGTTATATACTTCTGAAACCCTAAAAATTTCTACAAGTATATAAAGCACTTTTACGACGGCTTTTCGAGTCTCTTGGTAGTCTAGATGGTAAGCTTTTTGCTTTTCAATCGGGCAACCACGGATCGAATCCTGTTCTGAGCTATTTTAATTTCAGTTTTACTTTGACTAGCAAATGCGATTAATATACTTTAAAGTTATTTTCAACGAAACGCAGTTAATCCAATCGAGTTTGAGCATTATTTCACGTGTAAAAGACTGTTCCTCTGTCCTCAAGGAGTATGAATTAATCACCCATATATAAAGACAGGGACAAGGACTTTACTTTACTTTTACTTTTTGTTAATTCTTGATCAACTTCACACATGCAAAAACAAACTATTATGTTGTTTTCGCAAATGCAGACACACATGTAAGATGATGCGGCACTCTGGTCGAGACATAGTGAAGACTCAAATGTCATTGGCTAAAAATGACAAACCTGGACCACGTGATGAAGACGAGTCACAGATGTACATGGGGTGGTCTGGGGGGGGGCAAGCCCCCCCCCCCCCAGATTTGAAATTCCGGGACAAGCCCCCCTTCAGATTTGACCCGTCGGGACAAGCCCCCCCTCCTTGAAACTAAAAAATTGCCTCAGATCGCCCTAAAATGCTTAAAAAATGAGCAAAGAGCGAAAAAATCGCTAAAAAATCTGAATTTCGCAAAAAATTTCCCACTTTTAGGCAAAAACTAGAAATTTTTGCGTTTTTGGGACAAAAAATTGGGACAAGCCCCCCCCTAAAATGTCGAAAATTTCGGGACAAGCCCCCCCCCCCAGACCTAGACCCCGTGTACATGTATGCGAGTAATCAATAACACCCGGCCAATCAAAAACAACAAAAGTGCCCATAACAAGAAACACTATAGGACAACAAATTTGGTCAAATAATGACTGCTCGACACCATGTAATTTCTGTGTCGTATTATTTTTCAGCAGGATTTATGTGTCACTATAGTCTTATCTGGATTATTTTCAACCATATTTGACAAAGCGTAAGTCTGAAAACCCACATTTACTACACTCGTTAGTGGTACAAAATTTTTAAGCTTTATAAGAAAATTATGTTATTACAAACTTTAAAATTCAGTCCTACAACGGTTATCAACTCTAAACTTGAAATTTCAGCCAAAAAGAAACATCATACGTTCCATAAAAATGCCAGTAATCGACTGAAAAAGACTAATTATCGGCCATATAGCAACTTTAAAAAAATAAAAAAACTTAAAAAGTATGTTATCAAAAAGCCCATTTATTTAGCTATCATTCGACATATAGATCGTCTAAATCGGTTCAGTATGTCAAAAGTTATAAACGATTATGTAAGAGCTATCAAGCACTTAAATCCGTTAAGTCCGCGTAAAGTTACGCGGACTTAAAATTCTCCCAAATACGTGTAAATTTAAGTCCGCGGACTTAAGTGGACTTAATTAAGTCCATTTTAGAAACGTGCAAAAGTTAAGTCGGACTTAAATAAGTCCAGCTGCAACTTAAGTCCACTGTTATTTTTGGAATGCGATCGGACTTAAATTTAAGTCCTGTGATATTTTAGAAATGCGACTGGACTTAATTAAGTCCACTGGCAGCGTTAAGTCCACTTAAGTCCACTTAAGTCCACTTAAGTCCGATTTTGCATTCCAAAATTCCGGACTTAATTAAGTCCAGTTAAGTCAAGTCCAGTTAAGTCCATTTTAGAAAAAGGGCCTTAGTAAAGTTGCAGAAGCCCGCAAATTTTTACTTACAAATCAGCTAAGAACTTATGTAGCACTATTTGGCAAATGATGGGCAGTATTTTTACTGTTTATTTATGTAGGCTTGAGAGGTTCCACATACAAATGCAACATCGCTAAGTCAGACAACCCATTCGAGCTCAAACTTTAATTAAAAAATGTAGCTTTATATATAAAGTTTGAACTTGAAGTTAGCCAAAGTTTGCCGGTAAACTGACTTTCTTCTGCAGCAGACAGTTTTGACAATTTCATGCTTAGCATTCTATGCGGAAACTTAAATTATAAAAAAATTTTCGTGATTTTGGAAAATTTTGAAAACTTCAAGTCTCATCTTAAATACCGAGACCACCCTATGGCAGGTCTCGGTTTTCCTACGGAGACCGAGACCGAGACCAGCGTAGTCTCGGGTTTTTTACGAGACCGAGACCGAGACCGCCAACCCTATTTGTTTTAGAAAGTCCATAAGCATGTGAAATTTATTCGGGATCTTGTTCGGGAAGTGGTTGGATTTTCTCCGTACGAGCGACGCACCATGGAGTTGTTGAAAGTGTCTCGTGATAAGAAAGCCCTCAAGTTCCTCAAAAAACGCGTAAGTTGTTAAGTTACAGATTTTCACTACTGTGGCTATATTTTTTGGGGGGGGTGGGGTGGTGGGGGCAGGAAGATGCTGCCACAGTTGAGTTGGCGTTATTTCCCAATTCGTTCAAATATTTTAAATGATATATATGTTCCCGGATTCTGATTAGTGTTGGGACGAAAGTTCGGGTTCGGGTATATACGGTTTGGGTTGTTTTTTCAGTTCGGGTTCGGGTTCGGGTACATGTCAGTTCGGGGACGCAAAAAGTGGTTCGGGTACCTAAATTTACTGACCAAATTATATAATTTTTATACCGACTTTTTAGAATTTCGAAAATTTATAAACATGTTATAATATTGTAATAAATACTAGAATAAACTTAACGTTTTTCAAACAATCCTAATTTTTTTTTAATTGTTCCTAGCTTTCCTCATAGCAAGGCTGCATACGTGTTAGTGTACGTATGTGTTCGGAAATAGTTTGAAATTCGAATTCAAGCGGAGGTTTGAAACTAAATCAGCCCTAGGCCTGCCCTCTATTAAACTCTATTCGCGCGAACAATTCATAAGCGGCAGCTTTTGAAAATGCCAAAATGACATTATATCTATAATAATTTGTTTATAAACTTTTTTAGTCTTTTGGCTTAATCGCGTCAAAAAAGTGCCACAAAAATGAATTTAAAAATCGAAAAAATGCAAAATTTTTCCGACTGTCGCCGGACATCACACAAAAGCAGGACTACCCCCCTCTCCGCCAAAGGTCGCGCGCCCGACTGCTCCCGTGAAAGTTGAATTTGACTTGATTTGACTTGAAACTCAGTCGGTTTTTTGCTGACTAATTATTTTATTCAACGTTTTGTAAGTATTAAAAAATTTATTCCTTGCACTAACGGCTGTTGTTGACTCTATTGCTCCACACTTTTTGACATTCTATATTCAAATATAGTAAGTGTGTAATTTCAAGCACTTCATTTGGCCAATGTTCGGGTTCGGGTTCGGGTACGAATGGTTCGGGTTAGGGCTCGGGTTTGGGTACGTCTCGAAAAAAATCCCATCACTAATTCTGATACTTCTGATCTGAATTTTTTCACAACTAATGTGACATAACCATACATGTATGAGGGGGGATGGGGGGGACCCTCCCTCCCCAAAATCGAGGGGCCGGAGGGAGGGTCCCCAAAATAAGGACAAAATTTAGTAAAAATGGCACTTCTATGGGAAAATTTTACAAAATTTCTCAAAATTTAGGAGATTTTTGGTCAGTCAGGGGGGGAGGGTCCCCAAAATTTGGCCGGAGAGGCCCCCCCCCAAAATGTGGACCCCGTTACATGTATGGACATAACTAATAATTACCTATTTTTTGTAAGATGTGTAGACACGTTTCGTTTTGTATATATAATTATAATCGGATTGTAAGTGGGCAGATGTGTTGCCGTGACTTTAAGGGGGTATATAGTGGCGGCAAGCAGTCAACTTTGCATGTATGTAAAACTTGTTCAGTAGAATTTAGAAATTGTTTGTTCTATATTTTCAAAATATATGTCAAGGCAAAAAATTTTGTCAAGTTTCAGCCAAATTGGTGCAGCATATATACAGTTTGCAATGAAGCGGAAAGTCGGAAAAATGTTGTTTTGAAAACCTATTCACATTCGATAATTTCGCCACAATTATCATTCTATTAGTTTAATTTGTTTACACAGACTCAAAGCACACATGTTGTATATATATACATAATGCACACAAAATTTAGTGCGAACTACTTCAACGGCTGTGAAGTAAAACTCGTTTGAACTGTGAACAGGGTTTTTTTTGGTCTGAAAAGTTTAGGCCACTTGGCCTCAGGTCCGAAATTTTTTTAGGCCAATTGACAAAAACCTTAGGCCAACTCATTTTTGCATTTTTGCAAAAAATTAGTTACAAAAATGAGCATAGTATATTGTACAGAGGTGTAGCCAAATACAAATTTTGGAGGGAATCGACTTTTAAAATTTCAAAAGTGTTAAAATGCATTAACAGCAATTTAACAGAAAAAATATCACATATTAGCAAATTCGTTCAAAGATAATGCTATTTTTGTTACTAGAGCGGCATCTATTTTTGTTACTGGAGCAATTTTGTTGGAGCTCAAACCAACAGCTGAAGGATTGGCGAGGATCCAGAAGATTTTTTTATATTACGGACCCTAAATTCTCAAGAAATGACATTTTTTCGACCATAAAACAGCTACATACAAACTTGAAACTATACATTACAGTGGCGTATCCCGAAAAAAATTCGGAGGAGAAATGAATTTTCAATTTTTTGCAATGGGTTAAAACGCACTTTTTAGCTATTTTAACACGCCTTACAAACGCAAGATTACTAAACCGCAGTTGCAGGGGTCTGGGGCCGGCACCCACCAGAAAAAAATTGGCAAATTTTTTGCCCAAATTTGGTCAACTGGAGCCGTATCAGAAATTTTTCCGGACAAAAATTGAAACAAAAGATGGGAACGTCACATCAGACAGTCTATTACACAAGTAAATGTAGCATAATATACTGGTGTAGTCATGCAAATGCAGCATAACGTACTTGTGTATACATGCATAAGCTTTGATGAAAGATAATAACAAGGTATAGCACGCCACAGAGTCGAAGGGGTCTGGGGGCGGCAGCCCCCAGAAAAAAATTGGGGGAAATTTTTGATTTTTAGGCCAAATTTGGTCAATTGGAGACGTATCGGTAATTTTTTCTGCATCCTCAGCTGAAAAAGTTTAGGACAGCTGGCCTCAATCGCTGAAAAAATTTAGGCCAATCCGAAAAAATTTAGGCCATGGCCTTAGCTATGGCCTAAAAAAACCCTGACTGTGAAGCTGTACGTAAACTGTGTAGTACGCACAGCAATTATGATAAATTGGGAAAAATCTAGACGCTTATTTTAAAATTGAAAGAAAAACGTATATACCTTCATTTTACTTTTTTTGTTATTTGTGGCAAAAAATTGTGCATGGAATACATTTGTATATATATACTATATACATATACTTCACAAGTTGTTGGCCAATCTGATATCTTGCTTGTGTTGCTGGTTTTTTACGTCCCTATTGTGTGACGTGACGTCAGGCTTACAAATGCGATTGGTCCAAGATATTGGTAGTCTAGTGTGTGGCAGTAAATATTTGACACCATACACCGTTGGGGTTGGACTATATACAGTGTTTTTTTGCGTCAAAAATTGCGAAACGCCGCATTTTTTTCCGGCTGAGGTTGAAAACTGTCATAGCTGATTTGGCCAAAAAAGTGCCGAAAATAGCATTTTCATTTTTCGTCCCGAAAAATTAAAAGAATTTTCCAAAATTGCGTCAAAACCATCAAATTTGTAAAATTTTCTGATGTGTCTAACGTTTCAAGCTTGATCTGTATACAGCTACAACAGAGTTTTTTGTTCCAAATTATGTTCTTTAGAACACCATTTTTTAAAAAAGAACAGCAAAAAATAAAAAAGAACAGCCGTAGAACATCCTGCTGGAGCCGCGTAAAACCCCAGAATCGCGTCTACAGTGCACCAAAAATGTGTCTAATTTCAAAAAATTTTCTTGAGACAGCTATTATGTTCTAATGGTCTCTTTCAAGGGATCTTAAAAGAGCGACTGCTCTGAACAGTTTATTCTTTTCTTCAGCTTGCAGTGCTGCGAATGTGTATAGGACTAGGGTACTTCATGGTGTTTAGAAGTAGCATTTAACAGCGTAAATGTACATGGGGATGGGGTGTGGGACGGGGTTGTCCCAGATTTTTCGAAGGTTTAAGGAGGAGGAGGAGGCGCGTGGTTTGATGTTTAGGGACTTTATTTGTCATTTTCCTTAATTTTTCAAAGTGCCGAGGTGCTCCTTGCTTTTCAAAATCCTGGCTAGTCCCTGATCTAAGTAAACACACCTTAACAATTCTAATGTATATAGATCGTCAGGAGCTAATTTGTGGAGACTACAGACTCCGTTGAAAACTAGCTTCAGCAAGAAGTGGTTTATATTATATAACTAACTAACTAACCAACTAACGTCTGTAATTGACCAAATTCGGTCTAAAAATTGAAAAAAATCTCCAATTTATTTCTGGGGGCTGCCGCCCCCAGACCCCTGCCAGCCGACTGCTTAGTGCTCTAGTGTAGTTTTGATGTCATTATTAACGCCACTATGTACTCAAACTGGTACCGTAACAATGCGAAACCATAGGAAAAACCGAAAAATTTCGAAACTGCACCCCCCATTTCGAAATCCTGGAACCGTCCCTGCATCAAGATGTCAGTCTCTGACCAAAACTAACTTTTTTAAGTTAACTCCACCTAAATGTTATGTTCGTTTCGTTGTATATGTATTAAAATTACTTGACACGCCTTCTAAAGGCGGTGGCTTTTTTTAACCAATTATATATATACTAGCGTTAAAAATTACGCAATCGTTTTTAAAAATAGGCAGTCAAAAATGAAAACACGCAGTTTTTACGCAGTGCCAATTTTCAAAAAAAACCCTGCAGCAAAGTCAATGCATGTATTATACACAAATACATTATGCTGCATATTATATACTTGTGTAATACACTGTCCGGTGTGACGTTCCCAATTTTTTTGTCTGAAAATATTTCTGGCACATCTCTAGTTAACCAAATTTGGCCTAAAAATGGAAATACTCTCCAATTTTTTTGTGGGGGCTGCAGCCCCCAGACCCCTGCAACTCTGCGGCTTAGTGGATTTACTCTTGTAATGCGTATTTAGGTGTTAAAATTTATACAAAGTGCATTTTAACCCATTGCAAAAAATCGAAAAGTCATCCCCCCCGAAAATTTTTTTCTGGGAACGCAACATGAGTACAACGCCGTTTAAAACTATCAGTAAAAAAGAACAAGTCATCGTAAAAAAGAACACTCAAAAATAAAAAAGAACAAGTTTTGAGCAGTGGTCGATTTGAAAAAAAACCCAGAGCTACAACTGGTTTCAATGACAGTTTACAATCTATTATGACTAAGATTATGTATGATTTTATAAAAATCGTGTCGAAGCATGCCACACCCAGCACCAGCAAGTTTCTTAAAAGCATCAATTAATGCCAATAAGTATTTAGATGATTGCTGCACTAGTATCAAAGTTTGGAATAAGAGAATTCTATTACATATCTGCTGAAATTAGCTGCGTGTTTATATACAGTATTAATAATTCAGTACCTGCCAACCTAATTTGGCGTAATGATGCCGTCTCCTGGGGAACTGAGTTAAGTCCGAAAACACCAGATACTTGGCTTTTGGGGGCTGTCGCCCCCAGACCCCTGCAACTACTGCAATTCCCGTTTTGTACTTTTTCAAGCAAAATTGCATCCTTGTAGTCATACGTGGGCAGCTACCGAATTCTGGGGGGGGGGGGGGGTGCGGAGCAACTTTTCCGTTTCCGGCTATTTTTGCTTCGTGAGCCACCAATTTCGCTTCGGGAGCCACTAATTTTTGCTTCGGGAGCAACCTTCAAAACATTCTGGGGGGTGAGGATGCCTTCTGGGGGGGGGGGGTGAAAACCCCCCCACGCCCATGTATGCTTGTAGTCTTTTTAAGATGAATAAAACAAAAAATTTTAGATGCTGAGACGCCACGGCCAGGTCCATAGTTATTTAAAGTCCAAATCCCCGACTCTCAGAAACCAGAATTTATATATAAGTTAAGCTCTTTCGCACACTTTTAAATGGGCAAGGCAATGGCGTTACCTAGGGAAGGGTAGATGGCCGGAATTGCCCCCCCTCGCGGAATTTTTACACAAGGGTTCTCCCTTTTGCTTTTATTGCCTGGTCGAAAAAATTTTCCGATACGTTTCCAATATTTCAAATTTGGCCTAAAAATAAAAAACATCCCAATTTTTTTTCCTGGGGGCTGCCGTTCTCAGGCCCCTGCAACTTCTGGCAACGTGGTCTTCCATTTTCGATTCACATTTTTATGTTAATATTGAAAATAGTGCATTTTAACCCATTACAAAAAATCAAAAAGCCATTCCCCGTGAAATTTTTTTCGAGGTACGCCACACTTAAAGGTAGAAATGAAAATTTTTTCAGAAAAAATTTTTAAACCCCAAAATCGTAATTGAGGACGGCCAGTGCCATAATGAAGTGATTTTCACCTAAAACACGCGCTTAGATAACATTACAACCGCCCTGCGCACTTTTTTTCAAAATTACGCAAAAAAACTTGGGCATGTGCGTCAGACGACGCAAAATTTTTGTCGAAAAAAAAACACTGACTATATAGTTTTTCAGAGAACGTAGTATGTATTTCAAAGCAACAAGCTCTCTTTTTACAAGCTATGAGCAAAACTGCTTTGGCGACACTACCACCTTAATGCATTGTTTTATGGCATAAGAGCGTGATTTTTATGGTATTTTTTGTTAATTGTGGTATTAGCGGAGTATCAATCATGGATGAAAAACTGTTTACTTTTCTGACTGGAATGGAAATTATTCTTTACTGTGACTTTGGTGTCTTATTTTGATCAGCAAAATTGACTGTGATTTTGGTCGATTAGGAGGGGATCTCAAGGTTTGGCCGGAGAGGCCCCTCCTGAAACCTCCTGACCTCACTTCCCAGATTTTCCCTCTTTTTGGGTTGGTACACCCCCACCCCCCACTTATATGCATATTATATATTCTGCGTCTATTATATACCCCAAGAATTTTTTAGCTGCCCAGGTGTGCTCCATACAGTTTGGGACGCGTTTTCTGATCATTTTCGTGATTATCGACAATCGACATTTTGACTGTTTTCACCTTCTTGGACCAACTTGATCTATCGGTGCTCCCCATCTAAACTAAGCAATCGGAATTAGTTCCAATCTCCCTGAATTCATGTATACGGCGGCAACTTAAAATGTTGAGTGCCAAACTGATCCACCGCTGAGCCACAGTGGTTCAAATCCATGGAAAACATTTTCAGGGTTGGCGCGATAGCGCCCAACC
>JASANF010020017.1:0-11307 GCA_030248245.1 Trissonchulus sp. WLG1_4 | reverse complement strand
ATGAGTGATACAAAACTTGACTCAAATGTGAACATATATGCTTCTAAATCAGTCTTCATAAGAAAAAATGAATATAATCAGGAAGAAAATTTTAGCAAAACAGTCAAATTAACGCCAATTTCTACGTTTTTTACGGTTTACTGATAAATTATCAGTTAACAGTGTTCTTGTGCAACACTGATACTTTTAACTGATACTTGATAACTGATAACTGATAAACTTCGTGCAACGCTACACTGATAATTAAATTTTAAATTTTTACTGATAACTGACAAAAAATGAAGTTGATTGATACAAATTAGTAGTCATTAGACCAAACGTGAGTGGAATTTCGGCTTGCGATTTCTCTTCGCAAGTAAGTAGCTGTTGCACAATCAATAGCTCATTTTGCTCGCCTCAACGTGATCGAGCGGTCGCAAAAAGTCATTTTTGATGAATATAATTCATATATCGAAAAACAGTAAAATCGCGATACTTAAAAAACATAAATTTGGCTAAATTTTGTAGATACTATCGATTTGCCAAAAATCAAATTTTGCGACCGCTCGAAGATGCCAAGGTGCATTTGTGTGCCAAATTTTAACTTTTGCGTTGAGCCAATTTTTAAAATCGCAAGCCGAAAATTTGCGTTTGTATTCACACGCACTATATTATATTTCTCATGCAGAAAGTATTACGTTAGTTCACAAAAAAATTATACCACACTCAATAAAACACCAAAAATTTTTAATTACGTTCAGTAAAACACAACTGCTAGTGTTTTACAGCCTTGGAAAATCATTTACATACATGTAAATGCACTGGCTTGTGAAGGCATTTTCGTGAAACTCTATTTTTCTTGACGAAATTTGCTCAAAAATGTTTAAAAAAATTTTATGTGATATGTACATCAAATTGAAGGAAATTCACTTCTGATCAACTTTTGTTCTTACGATGCATGTTTATTTTTGCGCGTTTTCAAAATAATGGCCAAAACTCACATTTCAGGAGTGCCACCTTAACTCAGGTTTACTGGTATTCGTAAATGATGGGATGAAAAGTCGGGCTTACGGTATTTACAAAAATCAAGCCCTGATTTTAATCCCGGCTATAGTGATAATTTTATTATTTTTTCCATTAGATCAAGTGCAGTTGGGGGGATAGTGGATCTGTTTTTTGGAGTAGAGCGCCCTAAGGCCAGCATTTTTGCAATAGAGCCCCTATCCACAAATTTGAATTTTCTGATGTATGCGTAACTTTTTGAGGGTGGGGCCAAAATCACTGAGAGGGGCCCTGGCCCTGTAACACCATGCATACTGTATGTATGCTGTTGATCGTAAGAGACTGTACATTTTTAAAAATTGAACTGAATAATTTTGCATTAATTTGTATTTCCTTTCGGCATAACGGCGATACGGCATTCCGGCGATTCGGGATAACGGCAATTTTACGGCGTAGTGGCGATTCGACCTAGCGATGACACGCCATCAGATTGGCCAGCTTGTGAAGTACACTTAATATGTCGACGCACAAATAAAAAAAATAAAGGTACGTTTTTCTTTTGATTTGGGCCCGTATTCACATACTAAGTGCTATTCACATACTAACGCTAAGCGTTTGCTAAGTGTTAGTGCTTATTTTGCACTAAACTGTTATTCACAAAACAAACGCTTAAAAGTTAGTGTTACACTTTACTTAGCGTTTAGCAAATTGTAAGCGTGGGTTTCACAAAGGTGGTTTTAATAAAACCATTTGGTTTTACGTACGTTTTGCATGATTTGCACGTAACTTCGTTACCGAATATCGTCTGGTACTTTACCAATTTCGTAGATTTTCTTAAACTCATTGGTTTGGCTCAGTTGAAATTTAAACCCTGCAGCGCAGCAGGTCTCTGTTCTGCTGAAATTTCGACTGAGTTTTAAGAAAAATCCACGAAATTCGTAACGAATCATTCGATATTTCGTAATGAAATTACGTGCAAATCATGCAAATTACGTAAAACCAATGTTTTATTAAAACCACCTTCGTGAAATCCACCCTAAGTGTTTAATTTTGGCTTTCGCTTATAGTGCGCTGTGCTTAGAATTCGTTATTTTTTGGCATTTGGTATTTTTACATAGAATATCACCAAAAAAAGAAGCAAGAACCGCCCAACAAAAAGCTCTTTAAGCCGGAGTGTTTGGCCGTGGCTAATAATAATCATATTTTACATCAATTGATAGAGAAGTTAAATGCCGAAACGGGTTTTATTTAATTTACAAAGTTTGTTCGAATATTACTAACATATGGTTAAACAAATTTTTCCAACCAAAATGCTAGTGTGCAAATTAAAAAGTTATTTTCAAGCACTTGATTTTGTATGGGTAAAAAAAGCAGCTGAGTTTATGGTCTATTTATTTTGCTTGTTATCGTAAATTGATATACTCTAAAAAATGATTTTTCAAAATCGGCCCCACAAGTGACCAAGGACGGACCAAAATTAGAATAACGTTAAAATTTCAGGGGAAAACTCCTAGTGCTTCCAGCTCATGAGCTTTTACCTTTAGTTAGAATAATTTCTCAATAACGTGTTGTAGGGGTATAGATTTTAAGGGGGCAAAACTTCTTTTGTAAACGTACCCATGGTATCTAATGTCCAAGTTTTTATCGCCCTGGTAAGAAATTTTTTATATCGCTGACTTCGGTTTCTTTTGTACTCTCTAATTATAAAAAATATAAATTTTGGGTCGCCAAAATAGGGGTTTCTACCGGCCCCCCCAACCCCCCCCAAAACCAAAACAAAAACACAAAAAAGAAGCGCTGAAAAAATTGCGAAAAGCTCGCAAAAGTAGTTAAATGCGAATTTTGGCATTTGTATTGAGAAAGTGGCTTAGTGTGAGTGAGTAAGTAGTGGTTTTAGCTTCTATATATTCTCGAGTGTGTAGTTATTTTAGCTGGATTCTAGAAATGAATCGGCTAATGTTTAGGGGGATATTAAAAAATATAATTTTATGGGGTTTTGAAAAATTACTTCGATTAATATGCTCTACTTAAAAATGCAAAGAAACGAATTTGAACAACAATGTGCATTTTTTATTTTGAACGATTAAAAGAGCAAAATAGGTCGGAAAAATTAAAAGCAAATCGGTCGGAAAATGTCACTAATATATCCTAAATTGCATGCCCTTCCTTCCCATGACGGCCCATGACGGCCCCACTCTACCTACCCCTCCCCCACACCATGCCCCAACTAAACGCTTAGCGCTTAGGGAGCTTCCGAGGTCCCTAAACCTATGCGCTTTTCGAAGCCAAACACCAAACTTTAAGTATGTGTATACAAAACCAAAACACTAAGTTAAGCGTTAGTGTTTGCTAAGTGCTTAAATAAACGCCTAGCTAAGTTTAAGTATGTGAATAGCCCTTAGCGCTTATAAACACTAACACTAAGTGTAAACACTAAGCTTAAGCGTTAGTGTTAGTATGTGAATACGGGCCTTGAAAATAAACGTCTAAATTTTTCACAATTTACGTCTACTTTAGAGTTTACGTACAGCTTCACAGTTCAAATGAGTATTACTCCACAGCCGCTATAGTGATTTGCATTAAATTTTGTGTGCATAAACTGCAACCTACATATGTGCTATCAGTCTCTGTAAAGAAACTAAACAGAAAACAAATAAATGTTACGAAAATATGGAATGTGAATACGTTTTCAAAACGTCATGTCTCCGAATTTGCGACATCATTTCAAACTACATGCTGCACTAATTTTGCTGAAACTTGGCAGAAATACTTTCCTTTAGATAGATTTTAAAAATATAGAAAGAACAATTTCTAACATTTCATTGAACAAGTTTTACAGTCGTGCAAAGTCAACTGCTTTCGCGACACTACCCCCTTAACCCTGTCATTCATAATGTTGCTTCAAAGCACAATTAGCATCTCCTACTGGTGAAATCTGTGGGCCTGATGTTTGACAAAATCATGTTCTTTATGAGGATACCTCAGGTATCCGAGTGGAGCGAGCTGGTGGCCGAGTGGTGTGGCGTGACAGTACTGCCACAACGTTGTCCCCGGAAAGCATGCCCAGTCTGTGGCAGCGGAACAAATCCTAGCCAAAGCTTGGACTTAATGCATTTTTAAAAAATTCAGGGTTAAGACATAAAAAAGGCATCATGACTTTGAAATATTATATTGTATTTATAATTTTTTTGATTTTTTGAAATATTTGTTTTTCTACGTTTTGTAAGTTTTTTGTAACTTTTTTGTAACTTTTTTGTCATTTTTTTGTAATAGTTTTGTCATTTTTTTGTAATTTTTTACTCATTTTTTGTAACTTTTTCGTAATCTCATTGTCTTGTTTAAAATTTACAATTAAATTTAAATTTATAATAGCTGCTTTTTTAACTTTTTTCTAGTTTTTTGAAATATTTTCTTTTCAGTGGTTTGTATTTTTTTGTTTTTTTCCGTCATTAATTTTGGTATCATTCATTGAAGTTTTTTGCAAGTTATTCACATCAACTGTCAAAATGATGCAAAATCGTACTGGGGTTGATGACGACAGGGATTACATCCTTGGGATTCAATAAGATTCAGGATCCCGTTATATATTAAATTTATACTTATTTAGCATTTTCAGAATATGTGCAGATTTTTTCATCTTTGTACCTTTACATGTACATTTAACATACATGTACAGCACTGTGCATAAAATAGTTCCCTGTTTGTCGGCCTACGACGAACTTCATCTGGCACGAAGTTTGGCCAGAAAGTGACGAACAAAAGTTTTTTAAAAAAGTGCTCCCAAACACATTTTCAATGTATAAAGTGAAAAATTGGAAATTTTTTGTTCGTCATTTTCTGGCCACTGTCCGTCACTGTTGGCGAAGCTTCGTCACTTTTCGCGCGAAGGACGAAGCTCGCCGTACGCCGTCGAACAGGAAACTTTTCTACGTATATACCGTACTGTAGAAATTTGACAGTCACAAATTGAAATTTTGACTGAACATTAACCTTCAATTTCTCAGCCCACGACGTGCGAGAAAGTTTGTAATACTGGGAAACGTTTTGTCTAGGTATGTAGATTTTGACAACAGCAAAACTTATATACTATTAATAAAGTTACAGTCGTTTTAGTAGAGCTGGTTTTTTGCTAGTTAACAGAAAATTAAGTCTATTTCTACGACCAAGGCTGCGCGTAAGGCAAGTTTAAATAAAAGCTTTCCTGCTACAGTATTGTGCGTAGAAAAGTTACCTGTTCGTCGGCGTACGACGAGCTTCATCCTTTGCAGAAAGTGACGAGCTTCGCGAAAAGTGATGAACGGTGGCTGGAAAGTGACAAACAAAAAATTTTCGATTTTTCACCTTTTCACATTAAAAATGTGTTTAAGAGCACTTTTTACATCTTCTGTTTGTCACTTTCTGGCCAACCTTGGTCACTTTTTGTGACGTGAAGCTCGCCATACGCCGACGAACAAGGAACTTTTTATGCACAGTACTGTTACCAAATTGGGTGGTAGGGGTTGAGTTAGTTGACGCACTACAGTAAATACAACTTGCCTGAAGCTGGCCAGTCTTCAAGAGGGCATTAAACGTAAGGTTGCAAGATCGTACCCCTAAGCTACCACCTACATAGGTCACAAGAAATTCCAACACAAAATCCCGGTTCCTATTTATTGAATACGTAAAGTTCAATTAGTGCAGTGGTTCACAAAGTATATAATACAATGCGGATAGTAATTACAGCACAAAAACATACAGTGTAACAAGGTCAGTACAGCTTGACCACCGTTCAAAATTAATTACTCTCTCTCTCTCTCCATGGGAAGAAATCGAACGTCTCATTACAAGGGGGGCTAGAAAAAATCAAACGTCCCCGTTCCAGCTAATTGACATATTCATTCACACTTACATATATTTAGACACACTAAAGCACAAAGTGTCATGCAGCTGTATAATAAAGTGTCATGTTTACAAATAGCAAATTTTTATGGCGAGGCATATACAAATACAAAGTACACTAATACATTGCACAATTTCAGTGGTGTGAGAGCTGCCGATGTGGTCATAATGTAAGTTACACAATTAACAGCAATTTTTTTGTCTATAATGGAGGAATAGCATTTTTTGTTTTGATTTATAAACATGTAAATATAAAAAGCAAAGTCAGGCAATACACATTTCACTAAAGCAAAGTCAGACAATATACATTTCACTACAGCAAAGTCAAGGAATTTAGGTTCTGTTGCAGGTTCACAGTGTTTTAGCTGTGTTGGCGGCACCGCTAATTTGGAATGGGTGTGGAGCTCGGCTTCTGGTTTTGACGCGTTCGAGACGGTTACGACAGACACAAAGGGGCTTAGGTACACGAGGCTGGGGACCTTTTCGGTTCCGGCTATTTTGCGAGTGGGTGCATCGTGGGGTGAGGCTGGGGCGCGGTAGTTGTATCGGGTGACGCGCGAGCCGATATGAGGCGGTGGGTGTTTGAATGGTTCATCAGAAAAGTAGGGCTGTATCGAGGTTAGCGATGGGATTGATTCAGTTAAGTGCACTAATTGTTTGTTTCCGTATTCGAGACAACCGGTATACGTATGGGCGTTGCTCAAATAATGAGGTTTGCTGGCGGAAATTTTTCAAGTTCAGGATTGAGACATAGTGGATGTGTGTGTGTCATCCAACCCTTTTTGCATCAACTTGTCAAACTGAAGCAGGGGTTCACATTGTACAGGGGCGGTAGGACGTTCAAATGGACCTGACCAGTAAATCATTGCAAAGCCTTCAAGGAGTTTGGGCAATGATCGAGTTAGGGTTTCCTTGAAGGTGTTCCAATCGGGTGGGGGTTCCTCAATATCCTTTTGGCCAAGGTGCAGTATAACGTAATGGAAAGCAGCAAGGTTCATGCTGTTCAGGGTTTGTGCCAGTTTTTTAAGCGTCAGTGCAGGTTCACACAGGACAACTCACCTTCCATGGTGCGCAAATACGCCAAATCTGTGTCACCAATTATTAGTACGGTTTTGGGGGCCTTCTAATTTAGGCATTTGTGCACCACTGTTCCAGGTTGAAAGGACTAGGCTCATTTTGGCAGTGGCTTGACCGGCTCGTTCCAAAAGCAGACCAAACTAGTCGTCTCCTTCGAAATTTAAAGTAGGTGACTCGGGCAACTGAACAAAACCGCTGGACCTATATGGATGGCTACCAAGCTGAACGTGGTAAAGGTTGAGATCAGCTAGCAGGGTTCTGGCCATCGGGTACTGTCTGGAAATTTCCATGAAAACTTTGGCAACCCAAACTTTGTCTCGGACCACTATCCAAGCACCATTAATATTAACATATTTCCAGCGGTAATTTTGCAAGAACTGCGTCATTAAATCCACAGTTGTAGCCTTAAAAAGCAGTTCGTCTGCCAGTTGATTGAAATTCAGTTGTCGTAAATGAATTCACGCTTGGCGTGCAAATCGGAACTTTATGTTTCCTATTTTGATGCCGTTGGGGACTTGAGGATGTGGTGATAACCGTTAACATAATCGATAAAGATTTACAATTGGGGCGGGGAATGGGATTCGGGACTAGAGTTGGGATTGGTTGCAGGTTCCGGTTCGGGTGATGGGTTGGGTGAGGTGGTGGTAGCGTCAATCAATACAGTCTTCCCAATCGTCAACAAGGGCTGCACCTGGGGGGTATGGGGACCGGTTGCTTTCGATGACATAACGGAATAGGATATAGTTTCTGAAATTAAACGGCGTAGTAGAATAAAGCAGAAAACAGAATAAAATGAAAGGAACGTTGTTGAGAGAGTAACAGGTGATTTTAAGGAGTTGAACTGCACACAACATCCTATAGTTATATATGTGGTTTAGACAGGTATTTGCAGTCGTACCATGAGTTTATTTGGATTAGCAATTAACATTCTTTATTTTTGTTATATCACATAACAAATATTGTTGAAATTTTATATTTTAATGATAGCGTAACTACGATTTGATCTTGTGAGTAGTGGCATCAAATATAGCCAACTGAAATAGATTTTTTAATTAGCAAAGAAAAATACAATTGATATTATTTTCCTCAATTCTAGCAGCGACAGGGTGCATAGGATTTTTAGTGTTTTTGGGGAGTGAACGCAACCCAAATTTTGAAACCAAAAATGGCTATAATCATTGTTTTTGGATAGTTTTGAGTGAGTTATGAAGTTTTAAGGCATCGTCTAGGCTTAGCTAGCTGGCAGCATTTTCCAGGCTTAGGGCTTTCTGAGGGTTCAGATTTCAGGCGGTCATATCTCAGAAGATCTCAAATAATCAAATATGAGTTTTTGAAGCAAAAATGGTACTTCCCCCAAGGTGCTTTACACAAAAATTAGGCCAAAAATTAGCCACGGCCTAAAGACCTATTCACACGAGGTCGCATGAGCGGGCGCATGAACGGCGCATGAGAGGGCGCATGAGCGGGCGCATGAGCGGGCGCATTCTATTTTCACACTGCCTGCTGCATTAATTCACACAATGCACTAGGCAAGTGTGAGTGTGCGCCCGCTAAGCCAAGCCAAGCCAAGCTTTGTGTTGCAGCGCTTTGAAACAATGCTATGGTTGCTTTGACTTTGAAGTTTCAAAGCAAAGCTTTGCTTAGCTGTGAACGCGATGCAACGCTGCAAAGCAAAACTGAGCGTCAACACCAAGCAGAGCGTTGCAAATTCAAATATTACTATACTTTGGCGCGCAAAAATGGCGCGAAAGTATCTGTCTTTACACAAAACTGAAGCAATCTCAACGGTAAAAAAGCACCGTTTGTATGTTAACCCGTCAACGAAGCGCGTTTCTTGCAAAGGCAGTATCGTGACCTCGTTCAAGATCTACGCCGCGGGACCCTGAGTTTTTTTATTAAAAAGTCCAAAAAATAAAAACATTATTTGTGAAAATCCGATTAAAAACCTTAAAACGACTTAAAATATTTGAAAACATTAAAAAATGCACATGAAAGCTAATATAAGTTAAAAAACCTGTACACTGTTGAATTTAACTAAAAACTGAAGCGCTTTAAAGCGCGGCAAAGTAGAACCAATTTCTACTTGCCGAGTTTTGATGTGCGTTGAAAAAATCAACGCTCAGCTTTGAAAACCGTGAAGCATTTTTCAAAACGAGGTGACGCTTCAAAGCGAAGCGAAACTTGGCTTTCAAGCAACGCAAAGCTTAGCTTTGACACGCTTCAAAGCGCTTCAAAGCAATCCAAAGCTTTCCCAAGCGGGCTTTGAAATTTTTTAAAGCGCTTTGAAGCGCTTTGGAATTTTAGTGAAGTATAGCAGGGGCTTGATACGTGTAGAAATTTTCATTACAATGTTTTAAAAATACTTTTCGGTATGCAACGCCGTCTTAGGCAGTCAGCGATAAGTACACTACAGCCCGGTTCATAGTTCTCCGTGAGGGATGTCCGTGTCCGAGTCCGTGTCCGTGTACGTAAGAGTAGTTTGATTCACAGTTGTCCGGATGTCCGTAAGAACTTGTCCGTGAGTGTCCGTAAAGGCTGTCCGGATGTCCGGAAGTAAAGTTGAACTTAGTTCAACTTTTGTCCGTGTCCGTAAGGAATTAGCCAATTAGATTATAGCCTTCATAGTCACGTGTAGGTGCGTTTACATAAACTTCCTCCGCGCATAGTAAAATAATGTTAAATTTCTAGTAATTTCAGCTCAGCTACTTCATTTTAAGCCCGGTTCATAGTTGTCCGTAAGGGCTGTCCGTGTCCGAGTCCGTGTCCGTAAGAGTAGTTTGATTCATACTTGTCTGGATGTCCGTAACAAGTTGTCCGAGAGTGTCCGTAAAGGCTGTCCGGATGTTCGGAAGACAAGTTGAATTCCGTTCAACTTTTGTCCGTGTCCGTAAGCAACCAGCCAATCAAATGAAAGCTTTATTAGTCACGTGTGATTGCGTACACATAAAATTCCTCCGCGCATTGCAAAATTTTATTAAATTGTTCGTAACATGAGCTCAGTAGCTGCATTTTAGTGTGCTGAGAACGTTTTTATTGATTTTTAAAAAACTTGCGTTCTTACACGCTTGTTCTGCTCGCACAGCAAAGATGTTGGTGTTATTTTATATGCATACGTATTGTCCGTAGAGTGTCCGTAGCAGTATGAATTTATGCTGCTGACGGACACGGACAACTGTTGTTACGGACAACCTTCCGGACACAGACACGTACTCGGACACGGACAGTTCCGCACTACTATGAACTAGGCTTTAGTGTGCTTAGAACGTTTTTATTTACTACACGTAAATAAACAAGCTTAATTATTTATTAACATGCAGTTGTACAATACAGAACATACAGTACAAAAAAGCAATAATTATACATACGTTTTTATTGACTTTTTGAAGCTTGCATTCTAATACACTTGGTACACTGCAGATTGTGTAGGTGTTATTTTATATTCATACGTACTGTCCGTAGAGTGTCCGTAGCAGTATGAATTTATGCTGCTGACGGACACGGACACGGACAAATGTTACGGACAACCTTCCGGACACGGACACGGATAGCTACGGACACTTCCGGACAACTATGAACTAGGCTTACTAGTAACGTAAAAAATTAGAGCACAGCAAAAATGCAACATGTACGCCACAGTTCTGAACATAAAAAATTAAAAATTCAAAAAAATTACCATCAACGGCAAAAAAACGCATCTCTCGAAACGAGTGTGAGAACTAGTCAAACCATCAAGTTTAGTCACGTGAACTGATTTTTGCAGGTGTCCCGTACGAAAGATGATTCAAACCAGTATACGGACACGGACACGGACATACCGGATGTTCCTTACGGACACGGACACACTTTTACGGACAACCGGACACGGACAGTCTACGGACATCGACATGGACACTTCCGGACACGGACACGACTATTCCTTACGGACTACTATGAACTAGGCTTTAGGTTAGTCTTGGTTTTCCTTTGAAAATTAAGACATCCGCGCATTGTCTGAAGCCCGGTTCATTCATAGTTGTCCGTGAGGGCTGTCCGCGTCCGAGTCCGTGTCCGTACTCCGTAGACCGTAGGAATAGTTTAATTCACAGTTGCCCGAATGTCACTAAGAACTTGTCCGTTAGTGTCCGTAACGGCTGTCCGGATGTCCGGAAGGCAGGTTGAATTCAGCTCAACTTTTGCCCGTGTCCGTAAGGAATTAGCCAATCATTGTAGCCTTTATAGTCACGTGTAGGTGCGTGCAAGTTCAATTCAACTCAAAGTTCACTTTTCTTACTGGTGACTGACCATTGGTCATTTCCCATAAAATTGCACCAACTGTCTTTAGTGCCTAACTGCGCAAAACTGATCACAAATAACGCTTCAAACTTGATAACA